>JABASI010000222.1:0-47517 GCA_019776505.1 Tomocerus nigrus
TGCCCCAATAATGGTTACCATTTTCGTAATCTACTCCTTAAGATCTTTCGAATGAACTACCTTGAGCCTCTATCGGTGGAGCGTCACTATTCTTGGATTATACCGTAACTTCTAATTAAGTATATAGAAACTATCCATCGTTCTGTGTATTTCTTATATAAAACCTTGGATCCTTATTATTATACTTTGTCGATCCTGTTTTCCTACCTAGCCCAAAAATAATTGCATTATGTCAATAATCTCATTGTGCCAAACATACGTGACAAATGGCAAATATAACTTCCAAAACTTTTACTGTTACACATATTTTTAAATCATAAAGTATTGTAAGGAACCAACTGACTGATCACGTCTACGCATACACGCTATAATTAACGATTTGTCACAATAACCATTACTTTTACTAATGCTCTTATCTCACCGTCTCATCTAATACCTTAATGTGTTTAATAGTGTACCTTTCTCTACAAAAGAATAGTTATGACGTTTTGTAAAGTGTAGATATGTATATATCTGTAGACTAGTAGACTGTAGCAAATGTCATTCCGGGTTCACTTGATTTCCAAAGTTTGTAGAAGTCAACACGTAGTTTCCTTCACTAGTGATAAAAATCTACGACAAACACCTACAGACTTAAATTATTCCTTGAATCAAATTCTATCGATATAAATATTGTATAGCATAAAATGTATCGTATCCGTATCAGAGATGAATAAATACAATAACTTCAAAAACTGAATTAGTAGGTATATAGTATTAAAATAATTTCTAAATATCAGCAAATGTACATAAATAATTTAAGCAGTAGTTTTAAATATAATTAGATGCCACCTCAAGAGAGCCTTTAACTTTAATAGACAATAAAATATCACTCACTAACAATTATTTACATTGAAGGTTCACCGTGTTAGTTAAAGCTGTGTATTGCCATTATTTCGTATTTGAGTTTGGAATATGACTAACATCTCCGAAACCACGAATTGGTTTCTTTTCATTGGCAAGCTGGACATACCATCGAGGCTGTAGGTTTTCGTCCATTTGCTTCGTTTTGAACACCCAAAAGTAATTATGAAAGATTCCCATCGATACCAAAAACAGGATGAACAGAATGAGACTGTAGAAGAATAAAGAAAGACAAATGGCGAAGACATAAGGTTCCATGTGTTTGAGACATCCCGTCGCAAATAATCTGCCATCTTTTTTGTACGTACGTAACAACTGTAAAACAATATAACTTATTATTCAGTTCTACTTCAAAAATTTTAGTGTGTACGGCCATATGTAATTAGATAATGTATAAAATAACCTTCTCATAATTATAGTCTATGAATTGCTTATCCTTCCAAAGGCAAAATTCCTTTCCTGTTTTCACAGTAGTAGTTCTAATGGTGTTGCAAGTCGTTGAAGATGGATCACATGGATTTGTTCCTCCTGAGAATCCATAAAAACGTATTATGCAACAAAAAATGCAATATATGTCACTTATATCTACCTATAATATTAATTATCCAGAAAAAAATAACCTTACCTGGTATAACATAATCTTCGTGATAAAATACTATTTCGTTGGAAGAGTATAAGGCAGGATTTTTATTGCAAATGTCGTCCCCAAATAAAAGTCCCATGGCTTTTGTGTCGTTTTCGATATCGATTTTTGTCGTAACTAGTTTTTTAAACTTCGGATTCCAGTTGTCGAACTCCTCTACACTTACTCTGTCAGGTTCCTTTGATTTCGTATTCACTTCGTCGCTTATTTGGTTTCCACAGTTCACGGTTTCATTTTTACAGCACATATCTGGTATATACCGGTGGCGACTTGAATCAACGTTTGCAAGAGCATAGATTATTAGTTCCCAGTCTAATAAGTTCTGTACTCCACAGCATTGGTGTTTACGGGTGATAAGGGAGAACTGCGTGGAAATAGGCCTTCCATCTAACTCCCGAATCGTTGTGTAATTCACGAAGTCTTTGTAATGACCATCACTATTCGCTAAGTACGCCAAAGAACGAACTAAGGTAACTGAAGTGGTGACACATCCACCTAAATGCAAAAGATACTAAATATAAATGTTATTTACATGCATAATATTAGCATTCAAATATGCACATAAACTAAAAATACATACAAACACATATAATTAAAATATGAATACTTTTACGTAGGTATCTAATTATCTAAATACAACTTAAAATTATTAAAATAAAATATTGATATAATATTATATGGGTGCACGTATTTTATAAGCACATTAATAATACTTGTTTATATATAAACATAATGTTAAATAAGTAAAATTAAATGTGTATATAAATATGTACATAAATAGAAATTGAATAATTATTGATGGAGATGTTGGAGTGACGGAGAAAAAGGTTTAGATTCACTCACCAATCATTGCAAGCCAAAATAGTGCTGCAGCCCATTGATTCCCTTCCTCGTAAAATAACAGTAAGAGACCCACTGGGGACGCTGATAATTAAAATATCCTTAATTAGTTATTTTTACTATGAATGTAAAATCTTTAAATATAACTTGAGAGTAGGCAAATTAAAATTTTGTTATACATTCGGTGCTGACACTGACCTGTAATTGCCAAAATAACAGAGACTCTGTTATACTGCCAACTGACGCTACCATCGAGGGAATTCGGCACTCCAAACTCTAAAGTTGCAACCGTTATATGAACTAAGTCCACAATTCCAATTAGGAACGTTATAACAAAACATAAGTAGCCCACTTTGAACTTTTTTGCCATTCCAAAAGGTATAAGTCTGCTAATAATAGCACCAGTAACTTTAGTGTGAATTTGCTACTACAAAGTGCTAACAAGAAAATGATTTTTTGATACCAGAAAATACATAAAGTAGAAATCAATCAATTTTTATATTTCTTGCATTCTCACTGACATTATTTTCTTGCATTTGCGACATTGCGACAACAATATTTACAATTTTCATCAATGCAATTATATTATTACGGCTTAATTAACTACCTTGGTTTCCATATTTCACGTTTCTATACTGGCCATTTATCGGGATATATCGATATAAAAATAAAAATGTTAAAAAATTAAATTATTGCAGTTGAAAAGTTAAAAATAAATTATTAATGGCCTACCATGGGGTAACAGGGTGACTTGGGCTGTTTTAATCGAAGTACAGAGAAGTCATATTGATTCTTCACTAATAATACACCGTTTCAGTTTAATAGCAAATAATCCCATATCATTTGCTTCACATATACAATACTTGTGGTATAGGTATAGGTAGATACTAAAAATAAGTAGTAAGATTCGTCCTATTTCGTACAGTAATAATTAAATTACATATGTACATAAACAAAAATTCAGATTTACACGATGATTTCAAAAGCATAACGAACTTAATAAATTCCACCGAAACTGAAGACATAATAAATATGTACAACAAGACAGAGCTTTTAACAAAATCTCTGTACATTTAATATACACATATAATATATTTAGAGAATACACTTACAGTGACTGAAAAATAATTCGAAGTAAACTCCACCTTTACCTAGGTAGGTACGGTAGGTGCTGTATATGATGTACGAATTTTTTTAACTGGAATCCCTTTCTGAGTTAATACAACTATAGACGCATATTTGAAACACCCAGGCAAATAGGTGTTCTTCTGTAAGCCACTATTGACGCAAATTGTCTTCTGCCACCGAAGAAGGGTGCACGCTTTGACATCTTGAAATGGAGGTACAAAACTGATGAAAAGATTACGAGAGCCACTGCGTTGAGGCTGCGTTCTATTATAAACGAAAATGTTTAAAGGTTTGTATTTACTAATATCAAATATTATTTAATATGATATTGTTTAAAATTCTACACTGAAGTTACCTTTGGAGATACTCTGTTAAAGATCTTGCTGGACAGATTGTGGGACAATCTGTCAGGATGGGCAGGAAAATACACCTCTGTTTCACTTTGGGGCCGGTTCGGTTTGTATCAGTGACAATCAATGGAATTCTTATGCCGAAATTCATTACTTTTACAGTTGATGCTCTGATATTTGCTAAAGTGGACATCCGGTGGCCTGTCGCCAAAGATAATAATCCAAAAGTTTTTAACGTCAAATCGGCGATGCTTAGACCTTCAACAGGTTCTAAAGACGACAAATAATTTACAACAGGAGAAGGATCCCATGAATTTGAATTTATTGAAGGTGGAGGCTTGAGAAGGTTCTTTCGAAATTCTTTTATGGCCGGATTCTCTGACAATGAATATCCCAAGGTATGTAGGCTTAAAAAGGAAACTGCTGCTTGGGCTGTATTAATAGTACTAAAATGACTTCCTGGGAAAAAAGTTAAATTAATTTTTAGTTGTCCATCAAATAATTCTGAATATTTTTCAAGCAAGAAATTCGATTAATAAGCAAACCTTGATTATTTAGATTCTTCAGAAAAGCAAGGAGAGATTCTATGCATGGCTTAAAAACTTCATAATCCTTTAGCACACAAAATTCTTGCCATTTCCTAATAGCAGAGTTGTATGTTTTCCATGTAGTTTCACAAACAGACGACAATACTTCTTGTATTCCTTTTTCGGATATACCTTTCAATTTGAGAGCTTCATACATCAGACCTTTAGCTGCACGACTTTGGGGTTTTAAAGTTTTACTGTCGAGGTTTTCCGTTTTCTTTTCATATGACGTGGTAGCTACCTGTTTTGAAAAATTGTTTGATTATTCAACCCGGCATTTTAAGCTTTATTGCATACTCTATCCCTAGGACTATTTTTCATGAAAAAATGTCAGAGAAAAACGAATATTTACAATGCTATTACTGCTCCTAATTTAGACTCTCCTATTGATCACGTCACTTGCCCATGTAAATGTATAGCCAGTTAGCCAGTTACATACAAGTGCAGTGGCTTAAGTATCAGTTACAATAAAGTAAGCTATCCAATTTCCTAAGATAAAGAATATTTATTTTAATTATTATCAATAATTATTAACATCTTACTGGTAAACCAGAAGTCTCAAATTCGTCGGAATTGGACCCAATTTCCTCGTCTGCAGTTTCGAAATTGTTTTCCAAAACGTCTGCTTCCTCTAAATTTGGTATAAATGCGTTCATTGTACAGGAAATTTGTATTTTAGGGCTGATTTTAGCTTTACTTAAAACCCGATGACTAGCCTTGAAGTCAGTTCTGGGTTCCCTGCGAAGAATAATGGGTATCCGACCTGGTAAAAAAATTCAAGTTAATATATAGCAACCAAAATACAGTTAAAATAGCACTAAACACTACTAGGTAACTGTATAATATAATATTGTATAATATATCCATGTAATTGACAGGAATTGTGAATGTGTTAACATTATACCGATATTTTCAGTGTTATGACTAGGACTGCTTTCCACATCTTTATTTAGCACCAGATTATTTGCCGTGAAATCAGTTCTGGGTTGTATAATTGTAATGGGCATCTGGCCTAAAGCAAAAATATCCATTAATTTACCATTTTTCAATTACAACAGTGCCAAGTACAAACATAATTATAATAGTATACAGGCAGGGGTACCCACAAGTTAATTTTTGCTTATATACGTTTACAGGCTAACAACTCCAGAACCAGAACTTGATAGAACAAAGTGCCTCCTATCATTGAAAAGAGGAGAGTCTAACTTGAAATAGTATGACACGTAAATGTTTGATTGATGTTTACGGACACGGAGGAAGGAAATCGTAACGCCAAAAATCATGTTTTAGGTTTATTCAAATGAAATTATATAACTTGAGTTTTGCGAAAATCATGACTGAATTCCATTGTAGACCCCTACAACTACAAAGGATTATCAGACATCTCCAGTAACGTGGGAATATACCTCTGTAATTGTTAACAGAATTTCAAACGGATCGATTTCCGGTGTTAAAGACCGACTTGAAGTTTTGCTAAAGATAAATGGCGATTTATTAGTCAACGGACGGACGGAAATCTGGCGTTGAGTTCCGAATTCGAAGGAACAAGGAGCCAACATATTGGAAGCCAATGTGATTGTGATTTAGGACATCACACAATACACAAATTATAAATGATTATGTGCCAAAATATTTGCAGTAAAACATAATTCATTTAAGAAACTTACGATATAGTTCCGTTGTTTTATCATTTTCTGTAATATCTGAATTTTGTTCCCAATCTATATTTTCCGTTTCTTCTGCATTTTCTACCATTTGACCAGAGCCGTCAGCTTGTAAACTAAAACATTGGAGAGGATCAATCTCGCATTTGATTTCCACTTTATACTCTTCCAACTCCTCGTCTTCCTTCATTTCATCATTGTTAGGTAATATGAGCTGCTCATCGTCTTCGATTTTATATTCTTCCTCAGAATTTTCCGAAAAAGATTCCCTGCTTTCATAAGCCGTAGTAGTACCACTTTTCTCAATATTGGTGCATTCTTCTAAGAGAGTTTTATTTACTTCTAGAACTCTTTTTAAAATGGAATCAGGTTTGCCCTTTGCTTCAAAGCGTCTGAACACGTTGTATACCCCAGCAAGCTGATGCATGCACAGGTCACAAAGAGCCATCTCTAATGAACCATTTGCGTAAGATCGTACAGTTTTTTTATAATCTCCATCATAAATTGAGGAAGACCGATTAAATGCATTGACTATGTGACTCCAAGATATGCCATATACTTCCGTCAAAACGTCAATCACGTCCATGTCACAGAAATCGGTTGGTTTTCCAGGCTTTCCTTTCGGAACAATTTTTAATTTAGTGCATCGTTTCCTAACACCTCCAAACGATATTGAACAGTGTGTACAACTGCCCTCATTGTTTCTTTGACAGAAAATATCTTTTGCAACTGAGATGGACATCGTTTGTCGTTGTAAGAAAGATGAATTCCCAAGCCAAGATCAATGTCACGAAGTTTGTTTCATCTTCGTTTCAAAATATGCCACACGTCATGCCGTTTTGCGCTGATCGTTTCGGAATCAGGGGGATTTATTCCAGGTCCACGATGGAGTGTACACTATAGAAAGAGAAGTTTTTAATCCGTAAAAATTAACAATAACAATTAAGACATTTCATTTTTGAAGAAAATCGTATAAATTAATAATATTTATTGCATCTAGACACTGTCAGACTGTCATTAGTAGTTTTAGTAGGTAGTAGTAAGTAGCATCTATTTATTGTATGTATGATGCTTGAAGCTTGATGCATATTTCATATTTCATAAAGATATTATATGATCAATGATATTTTATGGCATTTCATATTTCATACTATCAACTATCAAGTGGTATAGTGATTTTATTAGGTTAGAAAATAAAAGCTGACACTACGTATGATGACATAAATATCAAATGATAAAAATTCAAAAATGTTTTGATGTTTGAAAGCAACAGGAAGTGACAGCTGATTGAGCTGAGGCTGAGAGCCCAACCGCTGATAGCAACTATTTTTACAGAAAAATTACGAAAATACTTTTACTTATATACCTGATCAGTTGATCACGCTTACTCCTAGTCCTAGGCTGTAAGCTACTGCTAAAGTACTTATAAATACAAAGGTATTTGTTTTCTACTTTCAGCGTTTATTTCAGTGTTTGTGCCCACATTTGTTCACATTTGTTGTTCAAAGTTCAAATCTTCATGCAAGTAATGTTGTCATTGTTGTCTCATGTTTCGCGGAGCGATCTGAGCTTATGTACGAACGTAGATGACATGAAGTGAAGTGAAGCAATGTAGCAATGCAGGTGAGGAAGTGAGGATGAGCATGGGAAAATGAGAACTTGCTTGACTCGTCAAGTCGTCACTGTCGTCATCGTTCGTCACTCGTCGAAGCCCGACCGAAGCATTATGCATATTCAGAAATTCAGAATACAAGAAACATAATATATACCCAGAGACTTGAATGAAATGTATAGTTTATTTAGGACATCTTATAATTGGAGTTTTTATTTTTGGGGCACTTTAGTTCATAATACTACTTCATAGAATACTTATATAGCTGTTATACCTAAACAGTTCATAAAATTGTGTTTGTGTAGATACTTATGTAAAACCAACATTTCATAATGTACCAATAGATAGTTTTAAGTTTTCTATTGTATACTGCTCATTAGTAGAAACATGTCCAATGGTCCGCTCATCTTTTTCAAATACAACTCGACAAGTAGGTCTTTCTTCGTAAGAATAACCAATACTGTTGTCGGACCGTGATGAAACCAAAGATTTTATTGAACGGAGACCTTCATCAGTAGCAAAGATGTCGTTGCTATTGTATGCAACTCCTTGTGGGGAAGTGATGATAGGTTTTCGACTTGTAACCGCTTTTGTTACTAAATTATATGAATCCCCGTCTGATAAATACGTTACTCGCACAGAGTTCGCTGAAAAATAAGATGTAGATGGAAATGTTGCTTCCGAGTTGTCAATCACCCAAACACCCCATGTTCCATAAACTGTAGCTTCATCACCATTCAAATACAATCCTGTATCTTCGTCAACACCGAATCCATATTCCTTTCCTATTTGCTTCATTGCAACTATTAGGCGAGCAAATCTTCCTCGAGCATCAAAACTGTTAATCGCGTAAAATTGTACATTGTTTTTATTTACAAAATATAAATTTATTTTGATAAATTGTCTTAAAATTACATGTAAAAATTAATTAGAATGCACCAACACTCTTCTGAAGGCTTAATTTTTAATTGATATAGAGAAAAATCCCAAAAAAATATATATTCTCTGTAAAGGAAAATTAATTTATAGTTGCTTACTGAGTATCTGTCAATGCTCCAGTCAAAAATCCAAAACCTTTAAGATAAGCTCCATTTTCTTCATATCGGTAAGAATTATTTCCATTTCTGTCATCCGCTAGTTCATCACCAATATTACAAGGCTTTAAATCAGCATTGAAATAGTAATAGCCAAAGGATGTTCCACCGCCAAAAGTTTCTTCCACTTGAACTGCAGTCCCTGCGGAAGTTCCAGCAATGACAACTCCTTCAGAAAATTTCTGGCGAAGGACTGTCATAATTTGAGAATCGCTACCGTCATCATTGAGCCAAGATCGTGAGTGTCTTGATTGGTCTCCGCCATTAAAAAACACTCTTTAAATATAATAATAATTTGTAAATATTTAAATGAAAATTTATTTGAATCAATTATGATTTTTTAAACGCATACAAAATAAAATCATTCACAAGGAAAGTAGAATTTGGAACAAATATGCTTACATATCGGCGTTTCTTATTTTTTCAATATTTTCTGAACCTAAAGATGTCTGGTTTGAATTTGCAAACTGGTAATTATCCATTGCCAAGAATAGCACGGACGGCACAAACCCATAATCAGTGAAAAGTTGTTCATAGGATTTCGAATTCGGTTCGGACACATAATAGGCATTTAAACCCTGAGCTAGACTGGGCGCTGCTGAAATAACCACTGCAATTTTTGGGAATAATTTATCAGTAGCTTGTCGTAGTGCATTGTAAATGCCACTATTGCTATCGGATGTAGCTCCACCGAGGAGAAACAATTTTCCTGATGTTCGTTGACATAATGTATCTTTAAATGTAATGGTGGTTACAATGAAAATTACTAAGAGGCTGCTGGTTTTCATTGTCTTAATATGGAAACGGAGAAAAAATTATGATAAATCCAAAATGTAGTTAGGTAGGTATGTATATATTTTCCAATATTTAAAATGTTGACTAGAAGTCTAAAATGTTTCGATTTTTATACCGGAAAGAAGTTAGACTGTAGGAAGGCTTATCCATTGCCCACAATTTATATAACCCGATAAAAATGAAATTAAAAATTGCTGGCTATAAATAACTATTATTATTATCTCCCTGTGTTTCCCTTAATCGCCAACGATTTGATAAGATTCGTTTCATACACTGTAAGGATTAAGGATATCAATTAATCATTCTTCATCACTCATAAGGACATTATATAACAGATTATGTAACTGTTATGCAAAGGTTTGAAATTTTGAACCATCATTCATGAAATGGTAAGTTGTACTAATTAAACGATATAAATGTAAGTATAAAGGATGGAATCAGCTCCTGCTTGGGTAAGTTGATGCTGGCCTGTTGGCACTAAAATTAATTGCATTTGTAATTGTTTCAATGTAACCTAACCAGTGTCCGTGTTTATTTATGGACACTTGAATACATCTACTCGGAAACTGTGTATTGACAATCAAAACATTAAATGCAATTCAATAAAATTTATAAAAGACTTTGGTAAAAGTAGTACATTTATACATGACAGTTTTTTGAAAAATTATTATTATGTACCTACCTAACTCATTAGTTACAAATTAACAATAACTGCAGCACAAATAATAAGCTTATATCTAATAGCTATCACTTTTCCATTCTGAATTGTAGCCTAGAAAATCCACAGAGTAGGTCATTTGATAGTATATTAATTATTGATAGGTTGTTTCATAGAATCTTCGATTTAGATATAGAATTAGAATGTTATGTAGATAGATATAGAATTTCTTAGATATTCTCACTAGAATTCCCTTTGCATTTCCAATGCACGGGAAACGTCAATGGCCAATGGAGCATTTCGGAAGGTCAATTGCATTACATATGGTCCTTCATCTTTCATTACTATAATGTAATCATACAATACTAAAATTACTAACATGAAAAAACAACAGATAAACACGTCATAATAATATTATTTCCAGGAATAACAGTGAGGGAGTATACTGTTGGAATTTAGTGTATGGTCAGTAAAAAAGTTCTTTCAATCATGAATATTTCTTTGTATTTAATAAAGTGGATGCAGAATGCAGATACATTTTGTCAGATTATTTCATGAAATGAAGCTAAATCAGATAAAGCAACCTTACCTACTTACTTTACATACATCAACTTACATCAAGCCATGCCCTGCAATTGAATGATGTGTAAATTGAGACCAATAGTTTTTATACTACAGATACAACGACAAAGATAAGTGTAAAAGCATGCTTCAGTTACAATCAGGGTTTAATTGCTTATTGGTTTTGTTTTCCTTACATAAGCCATAGAAGGTATCACATTACGGTCCTTTGAATAGCTGAATTTTTCAAATGCTTATGATTCAGATTTTTGATATATTGACCAGATAAAAAAAGACACCCACCATTATAGATACGACTTTAGAGCTGCTTCTCTTATATAGTTATTCTACGGACAAGTAAATACAATAAAAAAGTACCAATATAGCAATAAAAGTTCTGTATCACATACGCGTAAATTATCTTTATAGTCATTTACTAATACTTAATACTACTCCCCCATGTCCCCTGCTCCTCTATACGTCTATACCTAGGTATGTATATTATATGTAAAGGTGCCTATGCATTAATGGTAAACAAAAAATTCAAGGTCACCATCTCCAATTCTCCAGCTACACAAAACACACTTATTTGGATATGAGTGTGAGACGTGAGACTAGATTTTAAGCATTGCATAATGTTACATAATTTTCCTTTGAGTAGTAGAATAGGATCAAGTCGGATCAACTTGTATATATGTAATGTTAATATATGCAGTCGATCTGCAAGTTGCACTGACAGTGAATAAATTTTGCTGAAGGCTAAATAGAATATCTACCTAAGCTAATACAGACAGACGGATTATATTTATGCTGTCTCATTGGGCTAATGCATGCCGGATGAACACAACTGTTCTTCTAGTGCTACAAAAACTGGCAGTCAAAATTATGATAGGATAAATAGAATTAAAGACTTTTTAAATGGTGTGAATTCTGGATTATAACAGTCTCAAAACAGCAAAACAGTTTACATTAGGATCTGAAAACGACATTAGTCTTTTAAATAGTAAATATTTGTATTTGTGTAGATTTTATAACAGAAATACCAAAATGAAGCTCATGGTATTAGCGAGTATTTGTCTTAGCATTGTGATAAAAACAACGGATTCGGCCAATATTTTATTTTTCTTTGGTTTATCCACTCCAAGCCATAGTTTCACTGTTTGGCCTCTAGTAGAGAAATTAGCAGACCGTGGACATACCGTTACATTTTTTCAACCTTTCGAAAGCAAATATCATCACCCAAAAGTGACGGAGTTAAATCCGAGTTTGAAAGATACGGTAGCTCCAGAAATGAATTTGTTGAATGAACGTTTGGCAAGAGGTAGACTGGGAATGCAGTCTTTATTAACATTAAGCTTGCCTTATATGGGCACCTCAATTTGTGAATCATTTTTTGATGCTCCAGTAGTGGAGAAGTGGCTTAAAGAGACAAAATCTTTCGATTTAATAATTTCTGATGGTCTGGTAAGTGTCGATGTACCCAAATTGTGTAACAACATTAGATATAATAATATTATCTGCACCCCAATTACACGCATTTACCCTTGTTTCCATAATTATTTATACAATTTCATTACTCTTAAATAGTACAACGATTGCGCTTTGGGATTGGTACACAAATTTGGAGCAAAACATGCAATTTTTGGAACTACTAGTCCGTTCGGATGGTGGGCAGAATCGTATGGTATTGAATATTTTAAAAATATACTTGGAAGATATAAAATTAAAATATTTTTGGTTTTATAATGTTTGGAAATTATATTGTTCAATAGGATTCCACTTTGAAAGTAATTGGTTACCAGATAATCACTTGTCGTTTCCTCTTCCGTTGACATTTTTCCAACGAGTAGCCACCACATTGACTCCCTTTTATTACCACTACCAGAAAAGACTGATAATGTATCCCAAATTGGAAAAGATTTTACGGGAAAAACTCAATCTACCAAATATGCCTCCTCTGGATGAGATTGATCGTAACACATCTCTCATTTTAATGAATACACATTTTAGTGAAGAAGTTGCCAGATCTTTACCTCCTTTTGTCATATCTGTCGGAGGAATGCATTGTAAAGACAGTGTGAAGCCTTTACCGAAGGTAACTAACATGTGAAAACAACGAGATAGCGTGATACTACCACAGAGTTTTCGTCTTCGCATTGACTTTCGAAATTATTTCGCCCTTCTTAGCACGGTCTTCAAACCGATATTGTTTCAATTTCTGCAATTTTCAACGATCGAAATAATAAAACACAGTAGAAAAGGTGTGATTTTTTATTTCTCTTATAGGATATTGCGAAATTCATAGAAGATTCTGGAAACAAAGGAGTCATATATGTCAGCTTTGGTTCAGCAGCACAAATCTCAGAAGCCCCGAAAGAACTTAGAAATGCTTTTTTTGAAGCTTTCAAAAGTAGTGGACAAAGATTTCTTTGGAAATGGGAAGGAGTTCGACCGAAGGATATGCCAGATAATGTACTCACAGCTTCTTGGATGCCACAGCAGGATATTCTTGGTGTGTTTTGCGTTTTTAGTAGTTCCGTGGCACATGTGTGACGCCGGACGCGTATTCACATTATTCATTAGCCTCATTAGATAAGATCGTAATTATTTGAATTTTAATTGTTTTGCAGCGCATCCAAAGACAAGAGCCTTTATTACTCATGGAGGGCTATTGGGTATGCAAGAATCTATTTATCATGGTGTTCCAATGATTTCAATTCCTATTTTTGCGGAGCAGGACTACAATACTGGTACACAGATTTAACGCATCAAGTGTACAAAAAGTTACTATATTATAGTGATAGATATTACATTTTAAACCTTTTGGCATTATTTATACCACTTTTTACCATTTTTCCCTTTGAACGCTAGCGGAATTTAACTTCATTTACCATTAAAAACCATTTACCACTTACCAGTGGTAAGTGGTATTAATACATCGTACGTACTCTACTCTGATTGATACAGACAATATTATGCATTTAGCATTAACTGTCATTATTATTCATCAATTAATTGCTGTACTATATGATTTTTGTACTAATACAGATAGATTAGATGCTACTGGGCGAGGTATTCAATTGAACATTCAAGGGTTGACCAGACGTCAGTTGGAAGAAGCAATTACTAAAATACTCACCGATGATAGGTACTTTACCTGCTTTTAATATTCTTACTCATTTTATGGATATCGTCCGCGGATTTAATTTGAATGAGAAAAATATATAAGTAGGAATGATTTTACCCATTTCCCACATAATAATTAATATTTGATTTTACTTGTTCAAAAGAATTCTCTATGGTTTACATTTTATTATACAGAATATACCCTCACAATAGTCACAATGTACTGAACTAGCTCTGAAAATTTTCTTGCAGTTACCGGCTTAATGTTCTCACTGTCTCCCGGAAGTTTAAAGACCGACCCCAAAAGCCAGTTGACACGGCTGTGTGGTGGACAGAATTCATCCTAAGGCATGAAGATACTTCTTTCTTACGGCCCCTGACAAAAAATCAATATTGGTTTCAGAGGCGATTGCTAGATGTTTGGGCATTTATATTCGGCGTCCTTGGCTTAGCCATATTTTTGATTTTATTTACTGTCAAAAAAATTATTTCTTTCCTCCTGGGAACGATCTTTCCTCAAGGCGCAAAAGAACCTAAAAAAGGGAAAACACCTATTCCGAAAAAGAAATCCAAGAAAGCAGACTGATTATTTTTCCACGATAGTTTTTGTGTAATAGGAATCAAAAAGAATAAAATCTTCATATTGCATCTTTTATCTAAAATAAAATATATTGCTGCATTGCTTCGTATCATTTTTTGAAAAACTGATCTCCTTATAACTCCAAGCCAAAAATAGCATAGGTATGTGTGTAGAGTAATCAAAAGACGATGATTTCATATGGGTTAAATTGACTGTCCTTACATTAAATCCTCGTCTACGAATTCTTTGAAATATTAAAATTATAAAGCACATCTTTACACATTCTTGAATGAATGAGTCTGCCTCTGATCGAGGAACCTTATAATTAGTTATTAGAGTTAAATATTACGCAATAAGCTAAATAATAATTTTAAAATAAATAGTCGCCTACTTCCCTAATAATATTATATCTGTAGACGTTTAAAGGTCATATGCCACCATTCCACCTACTGAAGAAATCATGATGCCTATTGCCAATATGACGCTTCTATGTAATATTTATCCAGAAACTGCCCAAGGACTCTCTGGAGACTGATATTTGTGACTCCAGAGTCTGGACACTCTGGAGTCACAGGCAGGGAGTAGTAGGGCCCAGGACGAGGACTACTAAGGACTCACAGAGATCCCTCAGATCACAGCACAAGTCTGCGGTCTCACTCAATATGTACTTTTACATTTTACACCAGGTTTTCTTCGACACTCCAGTGCAGTGCAGTGCCGCATGTGGTTTATCAAATCGACACTTAAATTACTATTAGCTTGGATGATGACCGATCGATACGATAACGTCATACGTTTATGAGTTGGGTTGGAATGTATGACATGACCTGTCACTAAATACACGGACGCGCAATATTCCCGGAACCTGCTGTTGTCAATCAGTTTGTCAACATTGTAGGTTTACTCTATTACACCACGCAAACCCAGCTCAGTATCGTTCTTCAAATTACCTTTCTTGCTCTACAAATCAACAATTTTTACTGGAATAGATAATAGATTCTCTTGGGATATCTGGAGTCTGGTCTGGAGAGTTTTTAATTGATTGTCGGGGATTTGAATAGTTTAAAAATGGAAAATTATACTTCGCGTGCTAATTTTCATCAACTTGGCACTTCCGCGTTCGAAGATAGCAATAATGGCTTCCAGGAGCCCGAGGAGGATTTCAGCAAAGATGGTTCGAATGAAGAAACTCTCGGTGAGGCGATTTTAATTCTGAACTTGTTCACGAGAGTTATTTTCGGCCGTAATTGCATGATTTGCATGTACCTAATATGCTAATTTCCGATGTATAAAATATTTGCGGTCAGCGATGGTGGTAATAAATATCAAATATATATTTTTNATTTCCGATGTATAAAATATTTGCGGTCAGCGATGGTGGTAATAAATATCAAATATATATTTTTTATTTTGACAGAGTATTACTGGAAGAATTCGATTTTTAACTCCAATTATTTCGAAAACATGCACAAGAATCCAGCAGGTCTTTCAGTTGAGGTTGACTCGGTAAGTTGTTATAATTGATTATTATTGCTGAAGCTGGAATTAAATAAAATCACTACTGTGCCGTATTGTATACGGAACGGATCCCGGTTCTATGCAAACATTGCGACATTGTTGTGAAGCCCTTGCGACGTCTGTCTGACTCTGAGTGACCCTTATGATATATACACGTGAGCAGTGAACCTATGTGAGTGATATCCTCACAGACTCTTAAAACTGGCTGCAGGTTAATTGTTCTAAACCCGGCTTCGACTTTCGACTAGGTATTCAGAAAATGAAGATTGAAATTATTTGATAGTACTACTTAGTAAAATATTAATAAGTGTTGCTACCCATTTATTAGCAAAAGTTTGAAATGTTATATGTATTGATTGGGGTCTTTGTACAGACATATGAAGTGCAAGGTTTTATTACTGGTTCGTTGGGAATTAGGGATCTAATGTCAAAAGCAGTGGTCATTAAGGTATCCTGCAGGATACCTTAATGATCACTGCGTGCTTGTTGTCACTGCAAGCATGCTTTGCTGAACATAAATTAGATAAGAAATAAAGATAACATGATAATTAATAAGATGTGATAAGAGATATATTTTATTCTTGATTGAATTTTATAGTGCCCACATGCTGTTCCTAATTTGGCTCAACTTTTGGACCCTCCGTTCTTGGATCCTCCACTCTTGGACCCTCCACTCTTGGATCCTCCACTCTCGGATCCTCTACTCTTGGACCCTCCACTCTTGGATCCTCCACCCTTGGACCCTCCACTTCTGGACTCTCCTCTCTTGGAGACTATAAAGGCTGTGAAAGACAGCGATTCAGTCTGGTATGATCATCAAAATTATTTAGTTGAAAGTATGACTGGACTTTTTTTATCGGACGGGGAATCTGACAATGAAAATGAAGAAAAAGTAAAGGAGAAATCCAAAATTGAGGATGGAATCGAAGGGAGTCAGTTTCAAAATTTTGAACTCGAAAATGAATTTATGGGGGAAGAAAACAAAAATTCAGAATACGAAAATTTCGAAAATGAACAGCGAGAGCTCCCATTGATGCCCGAATGGCAGCATAGTGTCCATAGTGTAAACTTAAACCCTGCATTTCCATTTCAGCGGCGCCGTTCTATGCCAAACACATCCGAGCTCTATCAAAAGGTGATTTTAGGGTTTTCATGCGTAAAATATTAAGTGCCAGCCACGAAGGATAAAAAGCTGAGTCATAAATATTTATGTTTCCTTTTTATTTATATGCTTTTAGTTTGAAAAGAAGCCCGAGATGACAGTAAGTGTTTTCCAGAGACCTTCGTCGGGATCAGTATCTAGTAGTAATCGTCGTGTGTGTCGCAGAGGATCATTGCCCGAGTATTTCGATGTGGTAAAAGTAAAAATGCCGAGTGTTTCGTTTCGAGCTGCTGTAAATGCTGAAATGTTTCGGGGACATCCGGTAATGGGTGTTTGCGAAACTAAGGTTGGAACTATGAATATGACAGTTTATTCTCAAGATATTTCGCAACTAGAATCGTTTTCTCGTCAGCACTCTGCAAATAACTCCTGTGAATCTCTTCCGTTGATTGAACCTCCTTCTGAAACACCTGCAAATTATGATTGGGGCGAGCGTCAACTTCCTGCAGAAGTCTCAGTCGGGCCTGTGAAAAGATATATAGGTATTCCATGTTTGGTGCCGTTAATGCCATCAATAAACTCTCCAGCTCCACCTCAAGATTACAATTCAACATCTGGGACTGAAATTACTGGCGCTTGGAATCCATCTGCTCCAAATTATCCTGAAGTCAAACGTGGAGGCTTTTTGAAAAAGCGTATGGCTAAAGATTCTCAAATAACTGGAGCTTGGAATCCAATACCGCCAAAATATCCAGAAATCGATTGTGAGCCCTTTTTGCGAAGACATTTGACTGAAAATTCTGAGAAACTGCCTTTCTGACAACATGACATAATAAACATCAAGGTACCCCAGGATTCCGGATTTTCAATGTAATAATTTTTTTATTATAATTGGTTCTTTTCTAACGTTTTCATAATTCATTAATTTGTTACATATTGGATTGGTTTTTTTGTTCTCTCGATTTATTGACTAAATAAAATTGGTAAGATAATCGTATAAAACTAAATAACTAAGTTTACCTGTTGTCTAAAATCTAAAATACCTAAAATTATTTCTTTTATCAATAAATTACTCTCTTGCTTTCTTTTGTCCATGTTTTCAATGTTTTGTAAAATGTGCATCCTTAAAATCCCATTTTTTCAAAAATGTTAGATTTCGTGGCATACTCCACTTGTTTTCTAATACCAGAATGGATCTTTTTTTGAGTTAAAATTTCGTGAACATTTGGTATGCACTTTTTAATGTTTTCGCTTAGAGGACTCATCGCATCTGCATCTTGTCCTTTCATTAGAAACACAGGCAATGACATGAAGAATTTTTCGAATCCACCTTCTTTCATGTAGATGTCTCTAAATGAATGTAGCAACGAATTTTCGCCTTTCTCACCAATTTTCTCGCGAAACTGGGAAAATTCAACTAATTTCATGGGATAGCCAAGTTCGGCTGAAGCCTTTAAAAATACATCTTGATTTCCTCCATAAGGATTTGTCATATTAATGCAATCAATTTTCTCGCTATTGTCGCTAAAAAATATTTCAGTTGCAAGTTCGGCGGATATGTCTACTGGCAATGTTACTATTCCCTGAGGTAATAAAGGATACAGTCCTAACTTCATACATGAAATTATAAAAATCATGAAATGATTGGATTCAATGATAAACTTCCCAGATTTTGAATTTCCACTTATAATAGGAAATCGAATTACTTGACAGGGAATACCTCTTTCAATTGCGGCAACTATCAGTTTTTCGCAAACGAATTTTGAAATTGAATAGCCCATGTTCAAACCTTCCCCTAAGTTGTCGGGTTCAGGAAGAAGTTCACTCATAGTTCCATCGTTTGTATTTCTGTTTACCGCCACGAAGGATGATGCGTAAAGAACTCTTTTCGTTTTCTTTTCAACTGAAAATTCTAATACTCTCTTTGTTCCTACAACATTTACGTAGCGCAAATCAGTTTTTGAGTCTTGTTTCTTTACGTATTTCTCTAAATGATTTGATTTTACGGCCATGTGCCATATTGAGTCGACATTTTCTGCTAGGAATTCATAGGTGTTACGAGGAAGACCGAAATTCTCTTCAGCTACACTACCCGCTAACCCTACAAAATTTTTGTGAATAACTTCTAATTCGTTTTTCTTCAGTGCATTAAATAACCTTGTTTCTGCATTTTCGTCCGATTTAGCCCTGACTAAACAGTAAACTGTAAGATCCTTTCTTTTTGACATTTCGTGCAAAAGATATGGCCCCAATTGACCGGTAGCTCCCGTCAAAAGGATTGTTTTGACTTCTGAAGGTTTTATGTGTATTTTACTAGCGCTCCTAATATGCGTTGGGAGCTTAGAATCCTCGAAAATCAAAGACCTCAACTCCCTTTCTGAAAAATCTACTGGACTAACCCCATTTGTTAACGCATTGGATTTCGGGATCACATTGTTTTCTTTTGTCTCCTTATTGATAGGTTTAACAATGTTAGTTATCAACCCTGACAAATAGTGCGTAAGGCTAAGAGATGTAGGATTATCAATTAGAGAAGTTGTATTCAGTGTTAACTTTTTCCCAAATAAACTTTGGAGATTGTTTCTCAGTTCAACAGCCATCAACGAATCCTATACATAAATTAATACGTGTTAATTAGTTAGGAATATAGATGCACAAAATTCAATGGAGATTTATTATAATAACATTTTGAACTTACCATTCCCATTTCCGAAAAGTTTTGGTTCTCATCGATGGATTCCGAATCAGGCAACTTGAGAACTTCCCGTATAATAGATTCGACCTGTGTCTTTATGTAAACAATTCTTTGTTCCAATCCTAAATCTTGAATGCCTTTCCAGAATAAATCACTGCCCATTGCCGTTTCAGTGTTGGTTACATTTTCTTTGACTAAATCTTCTACAACTTTTGACAAATAGGGAATTATTTTCTTCAATGTAACAAAGTCCACTTCGGCAATTGTCGTTTGACTTTCGTGTGATTCTAGAACCACTTTAAGAGCATTTAAAGCAGCTTTAGGCGAAAATGATCTTATTCCGTAGGAACCTTCTGCACTACTCCCACTCAAATTGATTGCTACTCCAACCTCGGACCATGCACCCCAGTTGATTGTTTGTGCGGGCAAACCAAGAGCATTTCGATAAGAAGCTAAGGCATCTAGAAAAGAATTTGCTGCTGCATGATTGCTTTGCCCAATTGGCCCAATTTCTGCAGCGATTGACGAAAACAGTACAAAGTGCTCCAAATTCAGTTTCTTTGTCAATTGATGCAAATTCCAACCACCGTTAACTTTGGCATTAAATGTTGTTTCAAATTTTTCCCAAGTTTGATTTGGCAAAGTTCCATCAGAAAGTGCACCTGCGGCGTGCATTATTCCCCGGACAGGTGGATAATTATTTCTCAGCAATTGAAACATATTCTCAGCTTGAGAAAAGCTACCGACATCCACTTGCAAGGGGATAATGGCAGCTCCATTACTATTTAAATCTTCAATCACTTTTAAAGAATTAGGATCAGGAAGCCGTCTACCTACAACTGCAATATATTTCGCCCCTAGCTTGAACATCCACTTAACTACCTCCATTCCAATTCCTCCAAAACCGCCAGTAATTATGTATGTACTCTCGCTATTGAATGGCAATTCCGAAGATTGTATTTTTCCTTTGTTAATGATGATCTTAGGTTGTGCAACGACAATTTTTCCAATGTGATGTGCTTTTTGGAAGAAATTAAAAGCTTCGCGAGTTTGACTAAATTCAAATCTAGTGTAGGGCAAAGGTCGTACTGTTCCTTTACTCAATTCTTCCGCCATTTTGTCAACTAAGTATTTCATTGTAGTGGGAGGAGCTTTTTCTAAATCGACAATCCAATATTTTACATCTTTGCGAAGATTGGCAACTTCCTCAGGTTGCCAAATATTTATTTTACTCATTTCTACAAATCTTGCATTTTCCCTACAAATTCTCAATGATGTTTCTTTAAAATTTGGACCTGTTAAGGAATTTAGAAGAACATCAACCCCTGCACCATTAGTTGCCTTCAAGATATCATCACCGTAACTAGTATTTCTCGAATGAAACACATGCTGTATTCCAAGAGATTTCAGGTAATTCCTTTTGCGTTTACTGCCAGCTGTTGCTATAATCTCAGCTCCAATATCTTGAGCAATTTGTATGGCTATTAAACCAACACCTCCAGATGCAACGTGAATTAGAATGGTATCCGTTTTTCTCAACTGAGCTATATCAACTAAACAATGATATGCTGTAAGGAAAACAGAGGGCAAACAGGCTGCTTCGTGGAAAGTTAAATTTTTAGGTTTATGAGCAATTACATGAGAGGAGACAACTGCATGACTGGAAAACGCTCCGGTGGAACATGCTCCAAAGACCTTATCACCTACTTTGAAATTCTTTACAGAACTGCCAACTTCCGTAATTACTCCCGCAAAGTCTGTTCCAACTGCTTGGTCATACAAAGATTTGAACATATCTGGTTTCATAATTATGAACAAATCTCGAAAATTAAGAGCCGTACCCTGAACAAGAACTTCTACATCCTCTTCGCCAATTGCACTTTTAGATGCAGGACCCAATGTCAAATCTGCTACTTTGTGGCTATTTGACAGTACCAATTGAAATCTTTCCGTGTTCGGCAAAAGGAGGGGCACGGGTGGTTCTACTCCTATTAAACGAATTGAGTACCTTTTCCGCGCTCTATAAGCGACTTGGAAATTTTGATCTGTGTTCCAAATTTCATTGATGACTTCTTTAGCTTGTAATTCTTGATTAGTCTCACCCGGGTCTATATCTACCATTTTGAAATTTAGCAGTTGTTGTTCACACATCATGGAGCGAGATAGTCCCCACAATGTTCCACCAGCGATGTTACTAACATCCTGGTCTCCTATATGGACTACACCTTGAGTAACTACCACTAATTTAGGCAACACCTTCATATCCGTGGCCAAAATGAACTGAAATATGTAAAGCAGCGGTTGGCTAATGCTTTTCTGGTCCATACCTTCTTGCTCAGTTCCCCACAGATAAATTATTCCGTCAATAACACCTTCCCCAGTCACACTTTTCATTAACCTGTAAATGTCATCCTTGTTTGAAGGATTTATAAAATATTCGCAATTTTCTTTGTCTGATTCATAGAATTCGGATTTTCTGACAGAAATAACTTTCTTGCCGTTATTTGTTAGATGATCAGGCAATGTTTTTGAAAGATGACTCTTGTTTGTAAAGACAACCCAAATATTTTGCTTATCTTCACTAAATACGCTCCGGTATTTTGAAAGGGTGTTTGTAGCAGAGGCTCGAGAAACAAGCACACCCCCAGGATCCCCCGATGCTCTTAACAAAGCTATGTCGTCAAATCCATTCTTGTAAATAAGATCTTTCCATTTTTCAACATCAATAAGAGCATGGTAAGGTCTTAAATCAAAATCTTTGAATCGCCAATAGCCTTCTATCAGACCAAAGGTGATATCTAGCACTCTAAGTGGGGATAGCGTCTCAAACAAAATAAATAGACCAGAAGGTACTAAAAGTTGACGGATGTTTGAAACACTATCTGCAAGAGATTGTGTTGCGTGAAGAACATTTGCTGCAATAATAACATCAAAATAATTCGGAGTGAACCCTTGGGATTTTGGATCATCTTCAATATTTAGAATCTTATATTCTACATTTCTGTAGTCTGAGGAAAATTTAGCCTTTGCCTTCGACAAAAACAAAGCAGAAATATCTGTGAACACATATTGGAACTTGATACCTTTTTTTGAAAGCATGGGCAATATGTAATCGGTAGTGCTGCCAGTTCCGGCTCCTATCTCAAGAATTCGTAATGTTCCCACTGAATCAGAAAATGTTTTTTCCAGAGTTTTAGCAATAATTTTATTAGATCTATTACACAAACCAGTGTCCCTGTAAAAAGTCTCTGCTTGGGCATCTTTCTCATTTTCTGGAAACAAAACAGCCAATGGAGATTCTTTACCTTGCAAAAATTTTGACAATTTTTCACCGCATGAAATAACAAGTCCTGCAACTACAAAATCTCCTTCGACCTTATCGTTGTATTCATGGTTCTTGTACTGTTCTATAGCATCAGACTTAACAGGTAAACTTATAACCTCCCAAATTCGGTCGCTTCCAATTAGGCAATTATTTTTTAATTCCTTTAAAATTTTCTCTTCGCACAAAATTGTGAAAAAATGTTCTAACAATCTCTGATGTTGAGGGTGGATCATGTAGTCACTTAGGAAATCCATTGTGTTGATTTTCTCTCCAACTTTTATCTTCCAACCGATCTCTTCAAAAGCTTTTAAAATGTAATGGTAACAAACGAAATCTCCGAAATTCAGGAAATGGATTTCTAATTTTTCTAACTTTTCAATATGCGGAAGCAAGTAGTTTTGGACACTGAGAATAGATGGAATTTGAGATAAATCAACGCGATTGTGGAATGGACCGCCAATGTTTTTCCAAGTTTCTTGATACATCCCTGGCAATGTTCTCTTCTGAATGCTCAAGGCATTTAGAAATGAATGTAATGTTGTCGGAACAGTTTGGATTCCTTCCATGTTTGCCAAAAGTGTTCCGTTTTCATCGTAGAGTTTTACAGAAGATAAATTGTCTAATTTAACATGAGCAAACAACTTCTCCCCTCGAATTGAGTTACTCAGAACAAACTTTGAAATCCCAATAGGCAATTGTAAAGTTTTTCTGTCAGGATCCGAATTCAAAGCAACAGATTGAATTAATGCATCAATAATTACAGGATGACACATGTAAGACTTTGTTTCAAGTTTGTCTCCGATTGGAATCTCTGCTAGAATTTCTTTGCCATTTTTCCAGAAACTTGCTATACTCTTAAATGTCTTTCCAAAATTCAATCCAACTTGGTCAAGCATTTTGTACACTTCTGTGGTAGACAGCTCCACAGAGCGTCTTTTTATTTGAGAGATATCTAACTTTTCCACGGAAGATTTCGCAACGTGAGGAGAGAAATCCCCAAGGGCATGTTGAACCCATGTTATATTCCCACTTTCATCTCGCTTTTTTCTGCAAATAGAAACGTGGAACAAAGAAGACGCGTCATTTTTCATCGAAACAATTACTTGGACTTCACATGGCTCTTCACCAATCAATTCTAAAGGAGTTGTGATTTTGAAGTCTTGTACCAATATTGAGGTTACGGGTTCTAAAAGAGTATCTGTTGCTGCACTAGTAGCTGCATGACCCCCTGCAAGTATCATTTCTAAAAACCCCGCACCAGGCATTACGATCTTCTGTCCTACTTTATGATCACTTATGTATGCTACGCTCTGCAAATCAATACAATTCTGAAAAATGACATCTGAACTAGCAGTTGGAATATTTCTACCTAGTAAGGGATGTAGAACTTTACAACTCAAGTCGATATTTAAATTGGTCATAGCTTTTGTTTCCAACCAGTACTTTTCTCTTTGAAAAGGATAGGTCGGTAAAGAAACTTTTTGTCTACTGTAGTAACTATCAAAGTTTGACCAATTTATTTCGAAACCGTTGATGTATAGCTTTCCCAAAGACTGCAACATTGTGGCCCATTCATTTTCATTTTTCCTAATCGAAGGCAGCCAAAGAGATTCTTGGGAAAAGTCTGCATTGTTATTCATCGCTAATGCCAAAAGAATGGGATGCGCCCCAATCTCAATGAAAACGGAACAACCTTCGTCAAAAGAAGTTTTTATTCCCTTTTGGAAATTCACACTTTCCCTGGCATGCTTTTTCCAATAATTACTGTCCAATTTCCCTGTAATGATATTACCTGTTGTCCCTGAAATATATTTACATTTTGATTCCCCATTGGAAATACCATCGGCCACTGTTCCATATTCCCTTAAAATCATGTCCATATCTCGAGAATGAAAAGCCTGAGTAGATGCAATTGATAGAGTCTTGATATTTTTGCGAATGCAAAACTGTTCAAAACTTTCAATTGCTGTTGTTCTGCCTGCTACAACTATTTCTTCGTTTGAATTTATAACTGCGATATCAATCCAACATTCCTTATGCAATTGCATGAATTCTGTAATCAAATTCTTGATAATTGTCAAATCGGATCTGACTGCCAACATTCTTCCACTAGGAAGTTTATTTACTAGTCTACTTCTTGTAGACACTAGTTTGATGGCGTCTTCCAGGGTTAAGATACCTGCTGCAATTGCTGCAACAAACTCTCCGAGACTGTGACCCAAGACATAATCGGGGACAATTCCAAAATGTTCCCATAATTTCAAAAGACAATACTCAATGCAAAATATCCCAGTTTGACTGTAAACAGAATGGTCTAGATTCTTCCTTTCCTCACCCCAAATGGCTGAGATGATATCGATACCATCATTTAGAAGTAGTTTTGCACAACGGTCCAAGTTTTGCCTAAAAAGCGGATGTGTATCATAAAGAACTTTGCCCATTTCAGCGTATTGTGATCCTTGTCCCGTGAATAGAAAAATTACTTTTGGTTTCACTTCGAAACTTTTTCCATTTAAACTATTTTTTGCTAATTTCATTGAAATTTCCTCAGAATTTTTACCAAACGCTGCCATTCTGTATTTAAATTGGGCCCGACCAGTGTTTGCCGTGAAACAAATATTTTCTATGGGCAAATTAGGATTTTGTTTCAGATAGAGTTGGTATTTTTCAACAAGGTCTTTCAAAGCTTTCTCAGATTTCGCAGACAAAGTTAGAATATGCAATGACCGCTCTACATTTGGGAATGGGACCAGTTTTTGAATGGACTGCGGGGATTCTTGAACAATCAAATGAACATTAGCTCCACTGAATACCAAAGGAGCTTACTCCTGCTAAACGTTTTCGATTATCTTTAATTTCCCATGGGACAGGGTCAAGATTGATTAAGGCTGGTACCAAACTCAAATCTATTTTTGGATTCAACGTTTGTAAATTTCGATGAGGTGGTATCGTTTTGTTGTTCATTGCTAAAACAACTTTTATTAAACCGGCGAGACCGGCGCAGGATTCGGTGTGACCGATATTTGTCTTCACTGAACCAATATACAGGGGTGCATGCCTTTCTCCGTTATACGCAGCAGAAATTGCAGAGACTTCAATCGGATCCCCCACGATAGTCCCTGTTCCATGAGCTTCGACATAACTGACATCTGCCGGGGAGACATGAGCGTTCATTAGAGCACTTTTAATTGACATAAGCTGGCAGCGTTTGCTAGGTGTACCAAAGCTTGACGAAGTGCCCTCTTGACTGATGCCGGTTCCCCTTATCAATGCCATTACCCTGTCACCATCTTTGATTGCATCAGAGTACCTTTTTAAAATTATGGCTGCACAACCTTCAGCTCTACCGAAACCATCTGCCTGGGAATCAAAAGTTTTGCAACGCCCATCTGCGGCTAAAATGTGAGTTGCTGCAACTGCTTCCCTCGTATAGGGATGTAAAATTAAATTGACCCCAGAAGCAATGGCAAGGTCGCTATCTCCTTTACGAAGATTTTCGCAAGCAAGATGCAAACTAACCATTGAAGAAGAACACCCAGACTCAATAGCAATATTAGGTCCTGTTAGTCCTAAATGGTAAGACACTCTTCCAGATGTCGCTGCAAACGAAGTTCCCATGTAATTTCGATGGAATTCTGGAGTGTAGTTTGGATTCTTCGTCGCTAGTCTGTAATAATCCCGAGTCCAGACTCCAGTGTAAACTGATGAGTTAGTACCTTCAAGAGTCGTTGGATTGATCCCGGCGTTTTCTAAGGCTTCCCATGTCACTTCTAAAAGAAGTCTTTGTTGAGGATCGATGTCATTCAATTCACGGGGACTCATGTTGAAGAACTTTCCATCAAATTCGTCCACGGGACATTTGAGAAATCCTGCTTCAACTTTTCGTACATTTGGGTCGCACGCATAATGGTCAATATCCTGCCAGCGGTTCTCCGGAACCACTCCGATCCCTTCATTCCCCTTTATCAAAAGCTCCCAAAATTCTTCAGCATTATTTGCTCCTGGAAAACGACAACTTAATCCAATGATAGCAATTCCATCATTTTCGTCATTTTTAAATGTTTCCTTCATTTGTTCTTTTTCCGATATTTTTCCAAAATCCTAGATTCAAAATAACATTATTTATCGTGTTGATTCATTTGGCTCTTTCAAGCTCTAAATTCTTACTAACGATTGGTGTTACGAAGCAATAATCTACACTCTATTATCATACCTTAATTTTAGCATTTAATAGTGGAGTAATGCCGGTGTACAATTTGAGCCATTGTTGCACATAAATCTAAAGTTCATATAAAAATGAAAATACAATCTTTTATATTTAATTTAAACTATAATAATTCGAATATTCTGACACGATTATATGAGACTTACATTAGCAGAACAATTTTCTATACTATTTGTAGTAGATTTGACGTAATCCCAAGGCTTCTCATAAGAAAACTGTACAATAGTACATGAAGGAAGCACGCTGGAAGAGGAATATCATCATTAATTGTTTTTATATTACTACCTATATAGCAGCCCGCGTATCACAATAATAATACTACATAAGTTGCGGTTAATATTATTGTGTTACGAATGTTAACAACTATTAACGTTCCGTGGGGTACTATTAAAACTTAAAGTCCTAAAAGTTTTCACCTGCTGTCTTGAAGTAGCGCATAGTTATAGGTCATCGGAATGCTGGTACAACCTTTTGTCTCGAGAAATGAACGAATGATTCCACAGGATTTGTTCGTCATGCCATGAAAGTATTCTAAAATCTCGGTAAAAACTATAATTGCGGGTTCAACGACAAAGACTGAATCGAAGAAATCATTATCGGTGATAGAAAATGATGGATAATCAAATAAATCATCACTATTTCCAATGATCTGCAAAAGTAAAAATAGAATTAAATCGAAATAGATACACGCACGCAATTAAAGCAGAATTTGTCTTTTTGAAGTCTCCATGCAGGGGTATCTTTTAGCTTCCCCTCCCCAATCATATGAAGTGTTACCATGTTTGTCGCTGAAATAAAAATGCACTTCTTGAAGATGGTCAAATTCCAACAGTAAGCTTTCAAGTAATTTTCTATAGACATTCCAATTGACTCTTGATAGTTTCCCGAATCAATATCAAATATTGCATCAAAGATGAGACCAAGTTTCAATCTAGTTATGCATTTAAAATACATTTTTTGTAATTGCTCTTTCTAACTTTTTGGATTTACTTTTTGGATATAAAGCATAAAAATAAAATCAAACCTCATTTGGCTGGAAACATTTTTGGATACGATAATCACGATTCTCCTAGACGTAACCAATTGTCGCAGGGACTTTGCCAAAACTATGGCCTGTATGGCGATATTGTCATCCCATGCTGATGTTACCCAAGCTTGCTCCGAAACTATTCAATTAGGTATTTAATTAACTTGTATACTTATGTATTTTAATAGGGTAAGCAAAGCAACTATATATAACAATCCCAATAGCATCTATAAGTATTTATAAATAGAAGATGTTGCAATTCATATAAAAAGTAACTTACAATTCATTTTCTCGTTGTTAGTATTTTAGTATACGGAAATTGGTGATCCAAGTCTGTAAAATTAGCGATTCTATAATAATATAGATGGAAATGTAGGGATTACTAATAAAAAACAGAAACTTATTTATATCGTTTGTGTCAGAATTTACGAAGCAGTACTTTACGCTATGATATTGAAGGGAATGAATGACTTAGAACAGGAAAATCGGGCCAACTTTATTAAGATTTGGAATAAATATAGCTGAAAGTTGTGTCATGGGCATTCCCCAACAGAATAGTTTGAAAGTTTGGATTGTACAGTCAACTTTTCAACCTAGTCGTGATCCTTTTCCGAATTCTCACAGTAATGTAATTAGACTGATTAGAATGAGCTGTGCCTAAATATCCATTGTCATTGCTTCATTAGCAACATCATTTGGGTAATGATAATCCATTAAGAATTGTATTTATGTATAATTACAAATAAAACATTTCAAGAATTTTACCTTTTAGCTGAATTAAACTACGTCTTAGCACAGTTTTGACATTTATTGTCCACCAATTAACAAGGACCTTAAGCCCATGACAATCTTCTGAGTCCTGCTGATTATCCTTTATGTCTAACATACATAACACAGTGCGGGGGACTTTTTATTAGACAATCTTCTGAGTCCTGCTGACTATCCTTTATGTCTAACATACATAACACAGTGCGGGGGACTTTTTATTAGAGCTGCAAGGAAGCAGATGTGCGTGTTCAATTTTCATGATAAATAGTAACTTACAATGCACAATGCTTAATTAATACACGTACAAATACAAAGCAAAGGCGCAATACGATCCATAATTGCAGCGAAAAACTTTGGAGATTAACTGAATTTAATCTCGATCTCAATGAAAACAAACATAATTGCAGCGCAAAACTTTGGAGATTAACTGAATTTAATCTCGATCTCAATGAAAACAAAAATTGCATTTTCATATTCTACTGCAGACAAAGCAAAGTCATCTTAAAATTGCCCACATATTATTTCCTACGTGTCGGTTTTCAATTATTTTATGGCATCTTGGCATCAATATAAATGAACTACTTACCTTCTAAATCGAATGTCAGTTTAGAGCATGACGGCAGTATTGTTCACTATGTATTTCTAATTGAAATCTATCTCACGGGTTAGGGAATAACTCATGTCCCCGCGTGTAGATAACAAAAGCCAAATGTGGAATTAAGCAATTCGTGTTGTGCATCACAACACAACAATTTATGAATTACCTACCTAAAAAGTAATGTTCACAACAGAGCATGTTTAATTAAACTTGTTTAGTCTCTTTCAAAGCATTAATAAGCAACAATCATGAATGTAATATTTTCATTAATATTTGCGCAACATAATAAAAACTATCAACATGAATAAAAATATTGCAATGCCATACACAGATACAATAATATTGTATCTCCGCGGAGCTCCGTCCCAAAAATATCATTAGTTCTTTAAAATTGCGGATCAAGTGAATAAGAATAGAATAGATTTTGAATCGATTTCAAAAATATTTATCATGTTCATCCAATAAATAGATGAGTTTCTTTTGACATGAATTCGGGATAACCGAATTAATGCGATGAAATGACAAAAATGTGTAGAATGTTTTTACAGTTTTCCTATAGCCTAGAGCTATGCCCTAAATAATGTATCTTTTTATTACAAAATGTAGTAATTGAATTTCTCAATTTTTGTACCTTCTTATTATACATATTATATGAGCGAGACATTTACTTTGACCTTTGCTTGAAAATTATTTCCTGTTTACATTGAAGAGAGCAAATGAATTTTATTGCGTGATGCTATAGGTATGTCCTGGGATATTTGAAGCTTTAAAGAAATGGAATCAAAGCATAAAATTTGTCCCACCAACTACACATAGAAGCATTTATATAACGTGGGAGATAACTGTTTCGACAGTTTTGGCATAATTTTACACGTTACTGAATAAATAATATTCAGTGAGTGCATTTCCAAAGGATTTCTCCAACTCTTGTACTAATACTTGTAAAAAACACTAACAATGAAACTATTTATTTTTCTCAGTGTTTTCAGCAGTGTTGCTTATGTCATAGTATCAATGAAAATTCCAGAAAAAATTACGAAGCAACAATTCACTCGCCAAAAAACCAAACCTTTAACTTCAAGTAAAAAGCAATTCATTGATGCAGTAATTTATGAAAGTAAAGATAAGCAGAATGGACAGTCTATCTCTTATAAACAAAGCTCGACTGCTTTCTATGACCTTAGACCTATTGTGGATTCGTTTGAGGATAAGCAAATTAGTATGATTTGTGTCCTTGGATCGTAAGTACATTTTGCATCATGAAATGTTTGCTTTTCATCATTTTTTGTTAAAATCGTTTTTGTGTTAAAAATATTAAATTTGCAATCACCCATTTTGCACATCCGTTTTTATGTTATGCCAAAAAATGTTCTTTATATATTTAGATGGTTACTGTACAATCAGGCAGAATTGGCAGCAGCGGCAATAGGTGAAGTAAGATTGCTATCTGCAGAAGATAAATGTGTACCTCCGGTAAATGCTAATTCAAAATGTTTATTTTCTAAGAAGGTCTATTAAAATATATTAACTGAGTTATTAACTATGTCTTTATGTTTAATGCTTCAAATCATTAAAATAATTTCAGGGTATAACACTAGGTTCAATCCAACCGATAGGCCCATTGAGTCCTGTTTACACAGATTCCATAACGTTCTTCAAGAAAGAAAATTTTGCTGGGGAAGGTGTCGCTGTCAAAGAATCAACTAAATCACACAAACTTAAACTTTCTGTATCAGAGGTGGATTCTTTAATCGTAACAGGCCGTTCTAAATGGACTTTAATCGTAGACTTCTCACAGTTCATTTGTGTTTCTATTAAAACTAACAAACTTGCTCCAATTTGCTTTGTGCCTTATCTGGAAGATAAACCATTCACTAGAGTATTCGAAGTGCGTAAAGGCTGCGACAGTGATGACAAGACTAAATACAATGGCTACTTAATTTTGGAAGACTGCTCTAACTTCGGAAGTGGAATAATAGAAAATATCGATCTTAAACGTCCTCCTTCAATCAGTAAATTCATATTTATGAAAAATATTTCGACAAATTAAAAGGAAAACAATTTAAAAATATTTTTCATGCATTGTTTCATAGCTCACACAAGTATAGGATTCATGAAACCGGAAGGACGAGGTATAGGGGATTACTTATTACAAAAGACTGCATTAGATCATCAAACGCAAACTCGAAGGCTAGGAAGAGGTATAGATGCTGGGGGAGATGGATGCAAGAAACCTTTGGATGACTCCGGTCCCGAGGCTTCAGAGGGAGAGAGACGATGCACGGAAATGCTGGACATAAGAATGAACCAAGCTGTTGAAATCCTAGAAAAAGACGAAAACATGATGCTACCGACAGATATGGGAAAAGTTTGGAGAGTAGAACTCTTAGATCACGTAGTCAGCGTTGCACTAGCCACCTGTCCCTTCGAAGTTGTTGTTCCAGAGTACATAAAATTGGTGAGAGAATTATTTCTCTATCACGTAAATGAGAAGTGGGAAAAGGATCAGCGTGAGGGAGATCCTGTCGATCCGGAGATGTGGCAGAAAGTTGTGTCACAGACGCAAATGTGCGCTGCAACGACGAAGATGCATGGGGAAAAATTCCAAGAAGTAATCTCTTGTCTTCCTTGCTCTAATAAGACACCTGTAATAATAATTGCTAACCGTGCTCATCAATATTTTCATGACATTTTAATTTTTTTCAGGATGTTATGCTGACATACACTCTGGCAAGATCTCCCGGAGATTATTCAATAGCTGATATGCCCGTATTGAAATTGGATCGACAGAGGGATACAATTATAGAGTTCATGTGGCTGCTTGCTAACCACGTTGCAGCAACTTGCCACCAGGCCAGTGGCTTCGTCGATGATTATCTAGAAAGTTTCACAATGCTTTTCCATCAAATGTATTTGATTCCACTGGAGGAGCTATGGTAAAAATGAAGCTAATGACCTCGTAATTTGCTAAAAAATTGCAGTTCAAAATTTTATGTGTTTTTCGCAGGAAAAAGCCAGGAAATACATTAATGAGATGCTACAACCATGTACTTGGAGGATACGATATGGATAGTCAGTATCAACGTATGCGTTTGTGTACTGAGAAAAGCCTCAGTTTAACAAACAATTTAGAGCCTTGGGACAGGGATTGGGTGAGTAGAGAAGCATGGGCCAGAAAATAATTTTATACAGATCAATGCTCTCATTAAAATGTTCTTTATTGGTTTATGCAAATGTGTTACATGATTTCTTTGATAAATTCTCAAATATATTACAACATAATATCACATTACTTGGAGTAGTTTAGTATTTTATTTTCATGAATCTTTTCCGTATTCATAAATCATAATTATAACCAATTTTGTAACAAAATGCAAACGTTAATTTAATATTTTAATCAACTAATGAATGATTTAAAAGAGGCTTCTTCCAGTCTTGAAATTAGGAACTGGTTCCTCATCAAGGGCCATTGGCAGAGGTCGCACCAATTGACGATCACCAATTCCTTCGTACATATAAGTGGCCGCAACACAAGCACGAAGGTTGCGTTTGGCCCGCAATAAATTAAAGTTGCCCATTATCATTGGGAAAAATTCATTGTAGGCGTTACCCGGTGTTTGCCTACAAATAAAAACGCATTGAGAATTAACATTGGTTCTCTTTAAAATTATGGGGTTGCATGAAATTCTGCAGATATGATGAAATCTTTTTAAGTTACCATCTGGGATACAAAGGCATCAAGAATTCCTTCTTGAAACCTTCTAGGAAATTAAGAACTGAACTTTCCAAAGGATAATTGTAGGAGTAAGCCCTGGCATAAGCTAATGAAAACATATGCCAAACTGCATCGATAATTTCTTCACCAAATACACTGCCACCCGTTTGCATATCATAATGCTCTTCTGCAGGTTGGATGTAATTCGTAGAGCCATCTCTTCCAACCACGTAAGACACCTGGACAGAAACATATTTTGGACAATTAAAAAAAATAATTAATAGAGAAAATACGGTTATTTACGGGTTAGTGGAGTCATAAAAAAATTTTAGTTTCGTCAATTTGTACCAAAAATGTCAGCATTTTTCATAACAGTTCTGGACGTTTCAGACAATTTGGAGTCGATGTGGGGTTGGTAATTTTATTGGGTGGAGAAAAAATTGAATGAAATGACTTTAACGCGTCTAAGAAAGAGCCCCAACCGAGGAAGGCATTTCAAAAGTCACAACAGTAAAGGATATTGTTGCTGTTTGTTGTGACTTGTGACAGACGTTCCTCCGTTGGGGCTCATCATGAGGTATGTAAAAGGCATCTCATTCAATTTGCCGTAAGTTTTCGTACCTGGGACAGGGTATAACATAATTTACATTTAATGTGGGGAAGTGTTCTCCACCCAATAAAATAACCACCCCCAATCGACTCCAAATTGTCTGAAACGTCTACAATAAAAATGACATTTTTGGTACAAATTGTGAATAAACTAAGTTTCTTTTACGGCTGTACTAACCCGTAAATATCCGAAAATACAGTATGAAATTGAAAGGAAAATAGAAACAAAGACGTGCCATTGAGCATTCACTGGAAAACATCAAAGCACTCGTTTTCTCATGACAAAAATGAAGCATATCAACGATTGAGTCCCACATTTTTTGATTTGGAGGCTCTGTTTTCATTTCTTCTCCAGTCACTGGATCAATCATACTTTCCTGAAAAGAATTTTTATACACGTAGTACATGAAAAGATTTTTGGCAACATTGATGTACTCAACCGGGACGGCGTCCATGCAAGTCTTTTTCGTCATTGAAGATATCAGATCCAAGACTTGCTTCATCCATAGCAAATTTTCCGGAAGAAAGGTCAAAACAGAGTCGGAAGTCATGTCGTGTGCCATATTTGTCATCATCAACTCGAAAACTTCATGTTCTGTCATCTCCATGTCTAATGTAAAATTAGGAACTTTGGGTGATTTTCCTGGCAGTGTTTGAACAGTGCTGCAAATATGCGCCTTCATTGTTTCAAAATTCGGCTCGGCGGCAGCAGCTAATTGTTAAAAATAATTTTATTTGTAAGCAATATGTAGGTATGCTATTTCATACATTAAGATAAATAGAATATCTAAGGAAATTAATAAAGATTTTATTTTTATTTTGTGCAGAATAATTTGGTTTTTATATACGTATTTCTGCTCCGAAACCAGAGTCCTCATGCCCTTGTCCGTCCTTCGATGACCCTTCGGCGGCTGCCGATTGGTCGGCCGGGGCAGTGGCTTTCCCCTGTTTTTTGCCAGTTGGCGCAGCTCGTCCTTTAAACTTATTAGCACCTTGTGGAATTGATATACCCGAAACGGAGTACATAATCGCAAACACTAGCACTATTAAAAGTTCTAATTTCATTTTTGAAAATAAGAAAAATTAATCTTCTATTAAATTCAATTTTCTCGATTTCAATGACAAAATGGGCGACTTGCTTTACAATTCTAGTATATTTCCCTAACGAACACGTTTTATTCAGAGTTCTTTCAAAAGGTCATTTAACTATTTCAAGGAAATTTGTACACATAATATGAACTCAGTACTTCCGCATTTATTACACGAGGTATTCAAAAGTTTCATGAAGAAATATTGTATATGTATGTGAATTTAAATGGATGGATCTACCTATGTAATAAAGATACTTTACGTAAATTATGCATGCCAAGTTTTACATGTACCTATTATTATTATGAATCTTAAGGGTTTGCTTGAATAGTACCAGCACAGTCAATACCAGAAATAATACATGTAGGTACACATACCTATGTTATGCAGATGCCCTGGCCGTGACGTATACTTATCCATACTTATGTAATTCCGAAAGGATCATTTTTACGACAAAATTTGCAACAATTATCTTTGATTTCTATAAGATGGATGCATTTACTATCATTTTATATGCTTTGATTTTGGCAGTTTTGTCTTCAAATCATTCAATTCTGGGCGAATTTTCGGTAATTCGAAAAATGAAATGTAGACTACAATCTGCAATGCATTAATTATTATACAATAATAGCACTCTTGCACCCTCACTTTATATGCATAATTACGACATTATAGTTACTAATTATATTATTCGTACCAATTTATAATTATGGGCTGGTGTAATAAAATGTGTTAGAAATATATAGGTACTTTAAATCTGCTTTGCCCTTTTTGTAGCTATCACCTTGAAGCTTTACTTCCGCATAGGAGAATTACCTCATAAAATTATTGAAGACAAAACATTCCTTTCAAAATTATCTAAGGATTTCTTATTTTGCCAATTCATAAAATCATAGGTTTATTTTGGCCAAAATTGTTGGTGTTCACATATATATAGACAATTAATTAAATAGTCAGTGAACTACAATCATGAAATTATCGAGCAAGGACATTGTTTTTTGTGTCTTTCTTATATTAAAATTTTGTAAAGGCCAAGACGGGGACGATGAATTACCTTATGGTGAGTTGGATCTTGCATTCTACGACTGCATTACACATTACACCTACTATGGGAAATATAAAAATCAATAAAAAGTGTGTAGAAATGAGGTTTTTCTGATAACATGTTTAATTTTTTAATTTTTTTTAGATTTTCCAGATACAGGGGTCGAAAAAGTGGTTTGCACAGCAATGGATGCCTCTCCAAACGACATGAAAGTTGACGTAAGCGGAGCTATTGAGTATGAGGATGCTCTGAAGCTCATGAGTTGGAATATTAAACACAGTTTTTCCTCGCCAAGTTCAACAATAAAATATGGAGCTGAAACAGATTGGAAACGTCCCATTCTAGACGTGATTTTTGACATTTTTGCTAAATCATGCCCGGGTGTCTACGTTCCAAGAGAGTTCCTTAATATTATTAAAGAACTTAATCTAGTTTACCAAAATTCAGTCCCAAATAAAATTGATAACAGCGCCAAATGGGAAAAGTCTCTTGCTAGCTTGACTGAGTGTTCAGGAAAAGTAACAGGAGGGGAATACTCAGGAAGCGGTCGAATGGTTATTACTTGTTTACGTTGTAGATTTTCAATTCAATAATTTCATTTTGATCTTAAATTATGATGAAAATATTCTTTGGAATTATACAGATACAGAAAGTCAAACTGCAGGGACGAAAGGGTCAATATACAGTCTTAGATTTAAACCCCCCAGAAGAATTAGCAGATCGGACACCACAAATAGATTTAATAATAGACGCCATGTGGCATGCATTTTCCAATGCGTTTGGAGCCTGCTATAAGAAATTGAATGCTAAATTCAATTCTGTTAACAATATCAAGACATTATTTTACACAGATTTCCTGGCCCCAATAACTGATAGATGGTACAGTTTTCTAAATCACTTTATTAATGTCATAATATCACATTGTTAAAAAGATGGCTGTATTCATTGGGCTAATTATTTCTTTTAATGAATTATATATTATAAGTTAAAACACTGATATTTAATTTCCAGGGTAGAAGTTGGTCCTGGTGTGGATTTTGGAATAATCATAGGAGACTATGCCTTAGATCACATTCTTTTCAATATGCGTTATTGCGTCACGGGAACATATATGAAAAGTGGAGTGATGGACAGGATGTTAATTCGCCCAATTAAAATGCACGAGGATGACACAGGGAAACATTATATACATAATACTAAAACTGGCAGATCTATTTCTGGCTAACATATAGGTGGCCAGGTTTCAGGCAATAAAATTTTACGTTTTGTTTGACTATCATTTTTAATGTAGACATTTTTAACGCCATTTGTGTATGGAATTTGAAAATAAATAATGATAATTAATTTTTCGACGTAAAAAATGAATGAGTAGCACACCTAACATAATTGCATATAATTATTTGTGCGATAGAACTTAATTATTGTGCATCATTTTTAGCTACGCAGTGAGAGTATAGAGAAGAGACTCTTTGGAATCTTTATTTAGTATAATGCGTAAAGGAAATGGATCTTGAATTAATATTTCATTATTGATGTCATTTACCGGCAGCGAACGCCTATGTGAATTCATGAATTGCCTTAATATGTGGAAATAGCACAAAAAACATTTATTTTAATTTCAATAAAACTACATTCAAATACTGATATAGGTATAACACTTTTTATTTCTACCAACAAATTATTTTAAACGAAAAGCTTTCACCTGGATAAATGACTTAAACAAATTGCTACCCCAGAGTCCAGAGTAATAATGAAAATAAAGTGAAAGTTTTACATGGTTTGTCTAGTTTTAAAAACTAATTAAATTTCAATTAAAATGGATAAGCTATAAGATATTTAGCTCTCTAATGTTATGCAAAGTAAACGTGTGAAGGATAAAGTGAAAATTACGCATGATATTTTAACACAATAATAATCTTTCTCGTTCCCTGTAATCTTAACTAGTGTGTAGATAGATATACAATAATAATATAAAAAAACTCTTGAAAAGGAAAGTGTTATTTTGTTTTTACTTACTTATGACATTAACACTTTTGAGAATTCCTTTTCTTTGTTAGCACGATAAATAGCATTGACCTCTTGTAGACATCAGTAATTAACGCCTGAAAATCATTTTATAACATTCACCTGGTATAGTAACTTACAAATTATAACTAGCATGTAAGTAACTGCTATTGACATTCAATACATTTTTATCTGAATACTGAATACGAATTAGGCAGAATATCTTTTATATATACCGATTTGCACTTTGAAATGTAGACGTTGTCTATGTGTCATTGAGGGTAGTTTCTATTTAAATAGTGTTGAATGTTTTCGCAAACATCCGAGTAACAAATACTTTCACTAAAAGTCTTGAATAACTATTACATGAAACCTTCGGGTATAAAAGCGACAGAACTCCTGCTATCAGATAAGTAGTTATCTCTTGGCTCTATTAAAAATTGTAAAATCTTCCTCATAATTCAACACATTTATTGAGTTTGGGTGGAAAGTTTTCAACAGTATACAAAATGGTTACAGTCACAAAATTTGTAATAGTTATTCTTTTTGGACTAGTGTTTCTATCCAGTTGTAAAGCTACTTTCAGCAGTAAGCCAGTTTTTAATTACTTCTAAGCAAATAGTTAAATTGTACATTTCAGTGATTTCAATTAGAAATATTTTCAAGCTGCAATGATTTCAAATATAAAGATTTCTTGTACAATGAGTTGGGATATAAAAATTCATAAATGTTAAAACTGTTTTTCAGATGATGACAGTGACTGTACTCCTTCTTCAATATGGTTCCCAAATAATTGCATCCGTTGCGTCTGTGTCCGAACTCGTATGTCTTTGTGGTAAGAATAAGAAATGAGTTTCTTGCTATTTCTTTTGAAATATTTGCTAAATTACAAATTACATTTAGTTTTATACTTTTTAATCAATGTGATTACCATATTATTCTATTATATTGATATTTTATTGTACTTTACAGTTCAAACAAGCCGTTTTGCACTGTTACTACTACCATGCGACCGGTAGTAAGGGGCTAGGGCTGACAAGGTTTTGAATTTGTTGAAAGTTTTTATGCGACAATGACATTAAGACATTATCTGTATGTGTACAATGTGTAATAATAATTTGTAACTAAAAAATTTAACCTATTAGTTGTAATTTTGTAAACCTTCAATGAAAAGAAAACAAAATAATCTATTCATTTACTAAACTTTTTTCATTTTGGCTAAGACTATAAAATGCCAACATCTCCGTCCAATGTCACGAACTAGACATCACCAATGATTTCCAATGTACATAATTTATTACTTTGAAATAAATCTTTTCAATCAAATTCATGCTATCAATAAATTACCTCAATCTATCTAAGCTCTCACTTTATTATAATATCCATAATATCCATAGGTATTCGTTTTTAATGCACTTATAGCTCAAAAATACGAACAACACAAAATTCAGCGGAAATATTGAGCATTTTATTCAATTTTAACCATACAGTAATTTCTGGAAGTACAAAATATCTAAAATACATAATAAACATTGCAAACCAAAAATAAGGCTTTGTGAATAATGTAATAAGGCATTCAAAATGATGCTCGCAATCAGACAGTTTGGTAACGTTATTAATTGATGTTCTGCTTTATTGCAAAGTAATAATAAGTTTTATGTGTTATAATATAATGCAATAATATGATAGATAACGAAAATTGAAAAGCAAGAGCAGGAGAACAAGATAAGGGGTAATGCGGGTTTGAGGATGTGGCTGTGCATTTAACTGATTAGCTGACTACACAAATTAACTACACTACTATACATTATATTGCGTAATTAAAGTTCTCCTCTAATAATGTGGTCAAGCAAACGATGGTGAATGTAATTAGCTACAGCCAAAAAGCCCATTTAAAACAGTATGTTATCTTTGAAGTATTTATAATTTATAGGTAATGGTAATTCTATTGTCTCAACATGTAAAATGAATTTGAATATAAAGAGACGGCTATAAAGTGGTAAGTAGTGCTGATACTGATAAATGATGGAGCTTCCTAAATCCAAATGACAGTTACCTATATGAAAATGGGACACCAATTATCCTCACCCTGAAGGCCATGTTTTTATTCATAACTTCTTATCTCCCTGTTTCTAATCAATGTTTGGTAAATTCATGTTTTTAGAATACAATGAAATTGACACATTTAGTGATGAGCATATAGGAAGTATTAGTTAACAAAGTCAATTGAAGTAATATTGCTACAGTTAGTTCAACATTGGTGAATGAAGAGATTGATTCGGAATAAAATATTATAAACATTATGCCTAACTGCCCTAAGTGCGACAAGCCGGTGTATTTCGGTAAAAAGCTTTTTTGTTTTTACAATTTGAAATCTTTTTATTTTCCCCACGTCAGAGCATAATTTTAGTAAATTGTACAAGAATGCATTACGCAAATGTTTAAAATTATACTTTATTTTCCAACAGCCGAAAAGAAAACTTCAATGGGAAAAGACTGGCATTCTGCCTGTTTAAAATGTGAACGCTGCAACAAAACTTTGACTCCAGGAAGTCATGCTGTCAGGGAGGATAAGCCTTATTGTCATACGCCTTGCTATGCCACACTTTTCGGACCCTCAGGTAAACATAAAATTATTGAATGTTAATAGGTTTTTTGTAAATATTGTAAAAATTTATAATAGCTGGTATGTTTTGTGTTGGGAAATTGGGTAGCAATTTCATAGAATTTCAAATCAATACTGTAATCAAATTATTATCTTTAGGTGTTGGTACCGGCGGAAGTTCGTATAAATACGAGAAATAATGGACAAGATAAAACCTCCTTCCTAACTTTCTGTGTACATCAATCGATTTTACAATTACAAAAATAATATCTGCCTCTGTATCTTACTAATCTTACATTCGAATACAATGGCTTAATTTGTGAATGTGTTTTGGTTTCATAAAGCATTCAAATACAAACTAAATAATTTGCGGGTAATCACATACTTATATTTAAGTAGTCTGTACTGTAATTGTTACGACTTACATAAAATGCATAAATTAAAATTCTGTATTTCTTCTGTATCATAAAATCTCATTCATAAATCATTGCATCCAAATGGACAGTGATAATGTGTGTCCTAATAACATAGCGCTTGCTTTTTTCGACTTTTCAACTGGTCAACTGGAAAATGCAAATAGTACAAGACTATTAATATTATGCTAGAAATATAGTATTAGCTCACATACACTCTACTTATAATATGCATGCAATATAATATAATATGCATGTATTCTATAACAAATAATATGTAGATCAAATAAAAATTTGCAGAGCAGTAACGTATCCAGCAAAAATTCGTTTAACTAGGTATGCTAACTGCTGATAAAAATAGATTATTATTTACGTTATCAGTTGTTTGTATCAGCATAGCATACTGCTACACTATTCTATAAGCTTGTAGGCACATCCATTGGAGTGAGAATAATATAATACATAGATTCTGCTTTAAAGCTGTACTATAGTTTACTTTTGCCGTATACATGTACTTAATTATATTAATAACTAGAGAAAAATGCATGGGAAACTGAAAAATTATGTTCTCATTGGAAAAGGAAACATTCCGAACAAATCAAAAGGGTTCAAAAGATTTAAACTTTTCCATCCTGCAATAAAATTAAAATTAGTTAAATAGCTATGTTACTCGATAGTCTTAAATTGGGGCACCAAAAACCTTAAGTGACCATAATAAGAATCACATTATAAAGCGTTTTTCTTAAAACTGTGTGGTACAACTTTACGTGTTCCACATTAGCCAGGAAATCAATAAAATTACAAAAAAATTAAACACTAAATATTGATAAACATAATATATTTAATTCATTTTCTTTATAATATTTATGTAGAATACCGACAGAACCAACACTTTGTCATAAGTGTATCACAGTTACAGAAGTTAAATAGTATAATCGTATGAAATAATTTACAGTATTAACAATTGGAATGTTTCGAAATATTTAGAGGGATCTACTGGAAAATTAGATTAAATGGAGAACTAAAATTAACGAAAATTTACAAAAAATGCTTTCAGTTTAGTACATACGATAGGAATATTATTTTCGTACTAGAATTACATCAGCTGAGTATGAAATTAAATGTGATAAACATTCCTTTCGATAAAATTATGTCGATAAAATTATGTTAGTAGGCTTTTTACTTGCTGCAACTAAGCTCCCAAGGAAATGAGGGTACATTGTAATAAAATCACTGTCCCCATTTTCTTTGCCACTTGCAGAAATCCAGGCAATTATGATAATCATTTCAGTCCAAAAATAGACTCCAAGAACGATGGATCCAATATTTGTATGATAGATATTGGGATCCATGTTTATCCAGTAGATAAGGAATGTCAAAGAAGTGAATTGTGGGAGTAGAAAAAATAAATCTTCCCCGCTTCCAGAAAAGAAGCTCTTGAAACGACTCACAGTCGATAAAATCACAGGGATTTCGTAAATGAATAAAAGTAAAAATATTCCTCCTAAAGTGGCCAACAATTTATTTGATTTGAAAGCTAGCCGGAAGCTTACAATGACACAGGCCAGGGTCACAGTCCATAAAACTAGAAATAAAAGAATAGAAAATGCAGAAACTGCATAAAAGGTCTGTAAAGATTACTTCTTCTGTAGATTTTTTTTACTTACGCTTATGAGCCCAAAATGTTGCATATCGAACTAATTTATTAGCTCCATGCTCCATAAAATCTGGCTTGGCCAATGAATCATAGCGAATGCGAGCGAATGCCACTGCATTTGACATTACGGTGATTCCAAACATAATGAACAAACCTGAAATCAAAAAACCACATGGCTAAGTATACAATGGTAAATATTTACATTATACGAATCAGAATAATTACCCTTCGCTGAGGGAATTGAATTTCCATCCTCCATTAAAATACATAGCTGTAGGACACACTGAGGAAATGCAAGAGAAAGACTTTCCACCAAGAAAACTGCAGTTGTATGTCTCCAAGGTCGTTGGTAGTTCTGATTTCGCAATTCTTTTGTTGCAAAAACAACGTTGGAAAAAGCCCTGCAATTAAAAGAAATACTCTCTCATGCTTTCTACTCAAAATTTTAATTACATTTTTGATTTTTCCTTACAAGACAATTGGGAGTAAACATGGAACGACGCTTAAGAAAGAAACGATTTTGCTACTCTGCCAAACTTTTGCCTTTGGAATCTTCCTGTGAAAATTGATATTAAAAAAATTATCAATTAAGTAAACCCAGGTCAAAAGAAAATCAAGGGCATGTATTTGTATTGCAAAGATGTAATACGTACGGATTGCAGAAAAAAGAAATTCCGACAATAATAGCGCTGATAAATATACTAGCAGTTGTAGCAACACATTCCCAAAACCGATCAGTTTTAGAATGCCATACGGCAATTCCAATACTATAAAACAGGTTAAAACACACTAAAAACAATGTGAGATATGCTGTCGTCACAAATTCTTCTTCCTCGTAGTAATAAATCTCAAGTTGTTTTCCAACCCTGGAATTTGCTCTTGGTGTTGTTGGGGTAGGGAAGGGAGGTGGAATGAACTCAGGCTGTTTAAATAGTAATGGCTGTTTCTGTTCTCGTTTAGATTCAGTATCTGATTCTGATTTTGAACGTTTTTGACTTGCGACTATATTATTAACATTGACATCTGCGGGATCTTCCTTCGAAATCTCTAAACAAACTAAAACGAAAAAAATATTGTACAATTTCAATATTTTACTTCTGTCGATCTTACAAAGTTCACTAATTTAACTCACCGAAAATCATTTTCTAATGTTAGAACTATAAGGATTTATTTTTTACCTTCTTCCTGAGGTGTAATATTGGTTTTCGACACTGGTATAGATTTTTCTTGATCTCTGAGGTTATCTGAGAAAAGAAAGAAAATAAAGTAGGTACTAATTAGCATAGTGGCTTAATTCACGAATGCTCATATGGGTTATAATCAATTAATCGAATAATTACATTTAGCTGACGAAATTGTGCATGCAATTATATCGGCTCACTGATTATTAAAAAAATGCAATTTATTTATTCTTTTAAACGAATTTTTAAAACATACTTACTTTGCGAACCATTCGGCGTAGTTGAAAATGTTCTTACAGGTTTAGGAAGCGGATTTACATCTTCTGCAGAAATATTTAACATTCTAACCTGTCCCAAAAAAAAGTAAATTATTTTACTCGCAGTAATGTTTTATGTGTAACTACAACTTAAGTACCTACCTAGGTACTTACTTTTATATTAATTTAATATGTACTTAGGTAAGAATTTTTCATTTGGGTGACTCTTGTAAATTGCCAAGGGGCAAAGTAATACGCAGTGGCATAAAGTAAACGATAAAGATTTGATATTATTTTACGTTTAGCACTTAGCAGTGTCTTGTGTCTTAAATGAATACTAGTGTAAAGATAAAGGTAAAAGTAAATGTAAATCTAAATGACATAATGAATAACAATGATATAATAATGTATAAATACCTGGTCAGAAGAAGGACGAAGCTGAATTGGCGATGTATTCTAAAAGCAGTAAATCATTTTTAGTCAGATACTTGCAGTATTTACTTCGCTAAGTCACAAGATAGACACGTGCGAGCTAAAACTACGCTGTAGAAATGGGAAACACCGGATCACCGGGCCATCCGAGAACAGCCAAATGTAAACATTGATATGCTTATTCATGGAGTGTAGTGTAAGTGTTAACCTATAGTCGTAATCTCGTATTATGACTTCTTACAATACTGTAGTATGGAATTGCTCCTTCCTTTGCACATTGCACTAATACTAATGGCTAAGCGTCTTAACCAAATATTACAGCTATATACTACGTAGCATGTAATAATAAATGTGGGCTCCTAATTTTCACTTTCCTCTTTGCGCTTACATAACTTTACATATCATTATTATTAATACGCATATAATATCTGTAAATACCTACATAAATGCCTATTTTACGTATAATATTATTATGACGACGGCTTATGTACAGATAAACTGTATTGCAATGCACTATATGCATGTATTCTAAGTAGTTGACCCTGAATGTATTCCTATGTAGAGAGATTTACTAGTATGGTAGGTAATTATTAAATGAATGAACTTCCTTTTGACATGAGCAGTTCATAATTATTATTATATTCAATTTGCGGCACTTACCACTACTAAGTTAGTAGCAACAGCCTTCGGTTGCAGTTGTTCCGATGTCTGAACTTTGTCATTTCCGGACTGAAGTTCCGGATTATCTTGGATTTTGTCCGTGACAGTGATAACAGGCTCAGACGACATTATTAAAAATGGTTCAGCTTGACTTAAAAATTGTTTTAATGATGATACAGCTAAACTAACTACACTTTTTATGACCCTACTTTATTAACGGTGTATTTACGAGTTTGTGAATTATTTACATTGCTAAACTACGTTAAAATCTTAGCAGATATATTCTAGAAGTACTACTATACTAAGATTAAATTATACTCTGGTGTCTGGAGAGTAGATTATAATTACGTATCACAGAAATTGAAGTAATAGGGAAACGTATAACGTATCTATAATGGCTTCACGAAATGAAGAAGTAAGGATGAAGGTCGTTGTTCATGAATTAACTTATTTGATAGAGATAAAGCAGAGTGAATGAATTTTGGCCAATCTCCGACTTGTGTCTTCTTGTCTTGATTAAGTAGTGGAGTGTAATTACTATATGAGTGGAATATCTTTACGTAGTTACTATATAAAACTAAATATTACATGCAATGCACGTAATTTAGACCTCTGCTTTTTTGCTCTGTCTACCACGTGAAATTATTTCGCTGATTTTCCTCTGCCTACTATGAAACTCGATATCTTTTCACCTTTGCTGTTTGCATTGTGATCTTTTGTGTTATTGACAAGTGTATTGAAAAGTGGACGATAAATAAATGGCCAAAGTCGAATGACTTGATGTTCAATCGATCCAATATGATTTCACAGCTGTGGCAGGCAACCATGTATGAAATGTATCGTTACATAATACTATATACTTACTGATAATATAAAATACATGATAAATAGATATGCTCAGTTTGCTTAGGAACATGACTTACTGATTATTTGAAACTGTATGTACCGAAGTACTTAATATAATATTTACCTACATCCTTTATACTAGTTTATACCATATTATATTTACTTGATATTTCATAGTTAGTGATTTAAGTATTCGTTATTCTATTCTGTTAGATAGGCGGGGATGAACCAACAGCTTTAGCGTAAGTGGTATTGTACAGTTTGTAAGGATATTTTGTCCGTATCCATTCAATATTTGTATAATGTATAAATCTACTCATGTATTAGCTTTCTGACATAGCAAACTTATTGCTGGACTGCAGTAGTTTCATCGCTTATTATGCAATGCAACTCCAGATCATTACACGACACAATGGAAACAGCAATTCAGCTATGTTCGACTTGATAACTTTTGAATACTCTTAAAATATGTGCAGACATATAATTATATTGACCTCAGAAATCATTATTGGATTACTCATTTCATAGCCGAAGTCCAATATACGGATGCAGTTACAGACTTACAGTTACAGACTCCTCACATAACAAAAGTATTACTATAATGTATGTACATTATGAAAAACAAAGGCTATTAATACACGATTACGATTGCTAGCCTTAATTTAATACTATGAAGATGACTAATGGTTGCCCTATTTCATGAATCCAACATTCTTACAGGAATAATCATTCCCTGATGCCTGGTATATAATCATTTTAGTATTCGTTAAAGCATATTAAATGTATAGGTAACCTAAGTATAAGTACCTATATATCCTTCTATTCGATTTATTGGCTTTACTACCCATATTATTAGTAATTAGTAGCACACATCTTACATTCATAAGCCGCTATATGTATTACCGAGAGCATATTCTTAGCCATTAAAATCGACTGACAAAGTAGGTAACGTTATTCTCATTTTTATTTAGGCTAAATATAAAAAATAAATTCGTTTGCAAGCAGATTTTTTTATATCACTCGTTACAAATAGCTAAGTTCACTAACGACATGTGTTTAATGCACATACAGGTTGGAGTAAGGCAGAGGTCGCACGGATACCTACCAATGCTTTTCATTTTATTAGGTTAGGTTAGGTTCCTCGAAACCTAGTTGCATACGGCCCTGTGTATAATGACGGCGGGAGTTCAAATTATGCAACCTTT
>JABASI010000223.1:0-47472 GCA_019776505.1 Tomocerus nigrus
GGACCGGACCGTGGTCCGGTCCGATCCGATCCGATCCGGTAGTTTATCGGACCAACACCACATATGTCGGTCCGCCGGACCAGAAAGTAGCAAGTCTGACTGTGTCCTCTAATGTGAAATTCGCTGGTGGAATTAATTTTAGGGCATGAGAAACATAAAGTGACTGTAGTAGCTATTTAACTTACAATTAACTAGATGCTCCCGACTAGCTTTATTGTTAGCAAGTATCTCTAATTAAGTTTATTGGTTTGACTTGGCTTGCATTTTAGCCTCTCAGATCTAATGTATAATGATGTAATAAAGTCTTATCCACTCCATAATTGCTTTTCCCTATGTTTATAATACTTTCCTACACAGTTAACATACATACATTGTATTTTTATGCATCTGTGCAGTCGACTCATTTTTTATCCTCTCCTTACACTAAATACAATTGATGTTTTGTATTTAAAAACAGTCGACTGCTTTTCTTCTGCTGAAAATAAAACGAACGGGATTGTGTAGATGTTGTTGATTGCCTGGATGCAATTGTCGCACTATTTATGTACGTATGCATGTGCTACACTATTACATACTAGTATTCATCAGATGAGAAGATGCAGTTTCAAATCAACTAACAACACACATAATAATATAAAGAGACTTCATGTTAATGGCATGAGAAGTTGTGCATAGCTTAGAATTAAGACAGTAGTATGTATGTAGAATATATTATAGGCCACATGTATATAGGTGAGCTACTTTGATATGACCGATAGTATTTACTACGTAAGCTTCATAGTAGGCTGTCAACAAAATACACACCTTAAATTGCATAGGATTATATAACTAAGAGCACAGATTACGATTCCTCCCCGTGAAATGTGAGATTAGGGATTAGTATTTAAAAGAAGGTGATCTACTTCAATAAAAACTGTTGAGTTATTGGGTTAGTAATTAAAGTAACTAAGTAAGTAACAGTGCTAATCTAAAATGACGACGAAAAGGAGATTGAGAGGGATACGTTAGTTTGTGCTACTATAGATAAGTTTTCTATGTAGTAGAGGTAAATAGATAAATACAGTGATTTTATAATCCAATTGAATTGAAAGGGAGAGAATTATAGAGCAGGACACACAAGATGACAGAGAGGTAAATAAAAAATTATTGATGTTAAGGAAGAGTTAGTTGATTTGTGCTCGAAGAGTCACACACAGCAAATAGTCACATAGTAGTTTAAGTGACTGGAAAAAAAGTTATCGTATCCGAATGCCAAATTGTGTGGCTTCTCTGTCTGATCAATGACGAGATGAGAAGCAGAACAGAACAGAAGCAAAAGGCAAAGCAGCTTGCCACCAACGTACCGCGTCCCTTGTCATCAACCTTGCACTCTACTCTGTTTTGTAGTATGTCGCTGTAAAAAATACGATCTGTCTCTCTTCTCCAAGTAAGTAGCTAGCTACATGCTACTCAATATTCTTCTGTGTCTCTATACACACAGAGAGAACGTCTAGTATTTATATACTAAGTCATTGTACAACACAGAGAGATAATGGTTCAAATATTATTCACTTTAATGGGCTACCTATACTCTATAGAAGACTATTAATTAGACTCATTTCTATATGCAACAAACACACACTCACAAAATATAAATAAATAAAAGTCCCATTTCATAAAAAAGTGTGTGTAAATAAAAAAGTCAAAAAAAAAGAAGACAAGGTTGTAATACAAGGAGCTGAGTGTTCAAAGTCGCTCGCTCCACAAAACAAATTGATAGGAATGAGGAATAGGCATCGTCATCGTACGACTCATTAAGTACATTAAGTAAGATAATGCGCGGACAAGTCGTGGCATTGTCAACGCGCCTCTTCTCGCTCGTCGCTCATTCATTGTGGAGACGAAGAGGGAATTATAGGGTGGAGCTACTTAAATTTTAGTTAGATCTCTGCATATTTCCATACTACGAACGAGTTGAGTAGAAATCAAGAGAAGAGGTTGGACGGAGAGTGCGGTGGTGGCAGAAGATGTGTGCAGGCAAATGCTCTAGACAAGACTATCTGAGATGAGCTGCGGCAGTAGCTCACCTGGAAAGTGGAGAAAGGGGTATGTACCGCAGTCGGCCAGTTGCATGATGAATCGGTCCTCCGAAGCGACGGGCGGCCGCCGCTGCCTGGGGTGCCGCCAAGTATGCCGCTAGTGGTGGAAGAGCCTTCGTGTTGTTGCTCGGATTGTTGGCAAATTTCACTGTCACCGGCTCAGTTGAGCCCTTTGGAATGGTTCCGTTCAGCTCCTGGATCGCACGCTCGGCCTCCACTCGCTGGTCAAAGCGAATGAATCCGACTCCTTTTGACAAACCTGCAAGATGCAATCAACCAATTCAAACCTTATGGGCAGCCCTATCCTACACCCCAGCTCAGTTTCTAGATAGTGATCTAAGCCCTACTCTAAACTAACCTCACCTCAATTTACACTCATTTACACTCTTTGTTCATTTTTAGTCCTTTTGTCTTTTCAATTATTTATTACCCTTGTTTAATTTTTCATTTTTATATTTACACGTTTACTTTTTGTATTTACACACTCTTTTGATATTTAAATGACAGTTTGTCATACTTAAACTCTTTTTCGATATTTAAATTTATTCTTTCATATTTACTGCTTTAACTTTTGATATTACACTTTTATTTTCCTAGTTTTACCTTTTTAATACTCTCTTTGTAATTCTTACACCATTTAATTTATAGTTCTTTTCAAGATTTGAATTTTGATTTATTTTAGGACTTTTGAACCACCAATTCGCTGTACCTATACCACCGATATTGTAAATTGTGATAAATTGTTTATTTTAGGACTATTTATTTCTACATAGGTAAGTACACAAGACCATTAGTATAATTGTTAACTTGCTAACACTCACTTCTCACTATGGTTAATTCAATTTGCCTTTGCTAATTTACATTTATGTAGTATAGTAAATAGTAGCAAAAGACCATTATCTTTATCTTAGTTAGTAGCAACAAGAAAAACTACAGTAGCAATAATCGTAAGGAATACATTAGTTGAATTGTAAAATTAGCTGCGTCTATTTTGATTTTTAGGGCCAATTTATTTTTACGACTCTCGTGGAATATGGAATGTTGAGAAATAAGAAATAGAATAAATTAGTAATAAAAATAATGGAGGAGAAATAATGAAATCGTTCATTGGAGTCTAATGAAAAATAAGATGTTTCCCCCTTTATGTAAAGCGAGGGAAGAAATACGCAGAGAGAAGATGAAACTGATGTGATGATGCTATCTGCACCATTATTTTCTTTATTATGTAGGGATTTTGAGTGGCGTCGGGGCAAGAAGTCGTCTTTTGGTATATAAAAAAGTAGAAAGAAGAAAGAGAATGATACAGTCCATCGTAGAAGATGCCGTTTGGTAAGGAACAGAGAAAGTATATTGAAATAAGGTTCCGAGTTAGCAAGGAGCATTTTTACTCGTGAGGAATATATAAGATACTAAAAGATATTACTATAGAGGGATCGGGATGTACTACAGACATATGGCTCCCTGAGCATAGAGAGACGATTATTATTTAGAGCATGTCTACTATATTGTTCCTTACTTAGATATTTATGAGAAAGAAGTTAATAAGGAAGGGAATGAGGTTGATTACGGATAATTTCATGAATATCAAACCGGAATATTAAGTTATTGGCGTTGGAGCAGGGAGTCTAATGAGGACGAGAGGACGGGGAAAGGAGGGGAGGGAAAGAGTAAGTCTAATAATGTAGCAGGGTAGTCAGGCGAAAGTTATTCTGTTTGAAAGGGTAGCCCTTAGTGCTCTCATTGCTAATTACGCCCACAAATAATTCTGGAAACTGGCAGTAGGTTAGGTGTGTAGATAATATTATAGCGCCCTATCCTTACAAAATATAAAGAGCGTAGATCTGTGGAAGAATTCTTCCAGTAAAAGTCGTTCTTGTAGACACACAGAGCTTCCTAGATATCTTTAGTCAAGTATTTAGCAAGTTTGGTGAAGGACTTGGTCTCTTTAGGTTTGGTTAGGCCTTGAGTTGCAAAGTATGAAGGGAAGAAGTAGTTTGGGCCAAGAATTTGTTTTAAGTAGTATGTAGATGAAAGAGGGAGTGGATAGAGTGGGTGATATGAGTTGCCATCACCTGGGGAAGATGAAATCAAGAGCTACGAGACAGACGAACTGGATTCCATGCAATATTCATGGACAATATGGAAGGAGGGAGAGGGAGGAAGATGGCCACCTAACTTTACATAATGTGCATGATGAAGAGAGAGGAAGTGAGGTCTGCTTTGAAATTAGGATTCCTAGTCTTAGGAAAGTGCTGACATTAAGATTGCATGAGAACTTGCCCCACGCTACGCTCCTTGATCAGAAAGCAAAAGGAAAATCCCATTTTCCTGCCAGGGAAAGGATCATTCAACTTCTCCAACTAGACTTCGCCCATATTCCCTACAGAAATACGACGGACTGCCACACGACTCTTCAAAACTATTCTGCACTCCCAATATCTCCACTCAACTCTTATCACTTTCTCTACACTCCAAATACTCTGTACATATTTTACTCGCCTTTCCCCCTCACTATCCCTACTTATTTACTTACACACTGGGCCAATATTTTCTTCTCCAGCCTGCCTGCCCCTCTCGCCCTTAATAAGCGGACAGACATGCAGCTGCAATACACAACTTTCTTCCACCACCCTCACATAACATACTCACACTATTTCCCTTTCCAAATTGGACATTTTACTTTCTCTATTTGTTTGCCAAGAAAAAAGTTGTGGTTTCTTATTCGGACAAGTTCCCTACTCTTCCCTCACAACAAAGGTCCTTTTCAACTTTCGTTATTGAAATACAAGGTCTTACCAACGTTGTTCTCGTAAAACAAAAAGCAACCAAACTTTTTTCACTGCAGAATATTTTCAACCAATAGATATTTATTATATCTTAATTTTGATTATTCCCTAATTTGCATACAAATATAATTGCACTCCATACTTACTTTCCATTCTTAGCAAAGCATTTTAAAAACTTCTAATTTAATTTAATTGCACATTTTACAGTAGTTTGCAAATACTTAATAATTGGCAGATAGCTCATTAATTTTATTGTTTTCGATTTTTTAACGATTCATTTAACTTTTTTCTCAAATATATTTTGTAATAAATTCAATAGCTTTTTAATTTTTAAAGAATGCAATAAACAGGAGAATAGATATTAAAATGGAGCTTTGCTGAGCAGAAGTGCCTACTCACATGATCCATGCATGCACGTAGGTTGCTAAACGAAAGTCAAATGGTAGAAACAAGGGGAAAAGTGTGAAGGAAATTTTTAGGGCCATTTGACGAAAACCGTTCGTTGATAACTACGTCGAACGTTACAGTCTGGGATCCTTCTGCCTATTTATCTGTCATTTTGCTGTTCATCTGCAATTTATATGTAGGAGAGAGTTAAAGCCTTAGTGGGCAAAGCTGGCTGCCTTTCCCGTGATACATATCCGCAGAGTTTGTATTATAGGAGTGGAGTTAGAACATGGCACACGGCCGTGTGCACATGAAAGGCTAAGGACTAGAGAACGATAAAAGCCGTAAGTCATTTTTTAGGTTTCTTCCATGCTATCGAATAACAGCTATTTCCAGTACTTGCCATTTTCCTCACTTTCCTCCGTAGAATCTCAATGGTGCAATCGTGGAATCCGCAGTATCCTCCCACATGTAATAGCTACAGAGCGTAATAGCGGTGATCGGACAAATCACATAAATCAAACTCACAAATGGCATTTTGCAGTATTCGAAATTAAATTGGGAAATGGACTATAAAGTCGATTTTGAACACAGAGGGAAAATCAGCTCCCATCATTATCATATAATTACACAACCATAGCGCATTCCTTTCAAATTTTATTTCCGCATTGCGTAATATGGGATGTGGCTATTTCAGACATTTTTCTGGCGAACTTTCAATTCACTTTTTACACCCCCATAATAAATATAGCATACAGTATCCATATGACATCTTTTTTTAACAACGGTTTAACTACGGAAAAATTTCACAATAAAAAACGTGATGCTAAAATGCCAAGATTTATCTAATGTAAATAAAAAATGAAATTTTGAAAATATATTTCCCAGGAAATCATTTCCTATAACTATGGACGTAATTTTTTAAACCGTTTAAAGGGAATACTAGATATTATGACTATGGGTTATTCGATTTACAAGTCTAAATTGGTGTAAAAAGTGCCAGGAATGTAATATGAGTTCAGAGAGAACATTTTCTACTGTTAATCACCTTCTGGGAATAAATACCTTCGGTTGTGTTATAGCTGAGTAAGTTGAAAAAATTCATTCGGTCTGTGCATATAAAAAGCGGGGCTCTAATAGAGTTATAATATTATATCCTTTAGGCAGACTGTTGTAAGAAGGCATGATGTCTAATGTAATAATCTACATAGCTTCCCGGCCTTTCTCTTGTAGGTTTAAAGTAGTGGGGAAGGGAAGATATTTATTCTGAGTATTAGTTGAGCGGGAGATGGAGAGAGTGTAAGTTAATAGAAGGCGTATTAGAGTTGATAGGGCGTGGGGGCTATCTGTGGCGATATGATGTCCATATTGCATAGGTAGGGAGTGTATTATAGAAAGAAGTCATTATAACTGAATTGCTCTGGTAATAGGACATAGCGGGCATGCTAATATCCAGCAAAGCCTCAGGAATAGCAGCCAGTTAGAACTAAGAGGACGTCTAGTATTATTTAGGAGAGTGAAAAGGCTGGAGAGAGATGCCAAGGGAAAAGCCCCGCATTACTTTCCTCATCTTCTTCTCGAGCAACATTCCCAACTGTCATTTATATAGGACGGAGAAGAGTCAGTGGTAAATCTCTGGCAGCTCATGGGCACTTTCACTCCTTTCACTCCTGCACATCCGTTTTTATAAAGGAAATGGAGGCAAACCCAAGGCCACTATCTGTAACTGCTTCCTTCGACCCCTCATCATTTCAGCTCCATTCTCCATCGAACTAATCTTAAGAAGCCAGAGCGATTAGTGGCTGCAGCACCACTGAGCATGTAGAATAAAAATAAATCTCCTGCCATATATAAATATATAAATATATGAGCCTTTAGTCGGATAACTCTTATAGACAGAGAGTCTAATAATAATAATAATAATATGTTCTTATAACAAAGTCCAGTTATCCATTGGCCCATTGACAAGTCAAAGAATTTTCTCTTTAAATCTACGGCGCAAGGCCCAACTCTCAACTGGACTCAACTTCTTAACAAGTCACGAACAATCTAAAGTACTTTTAGCATTACGGAGGCGTCAATTGTCGCCGGCACTCTTTCCGACTCATCATCCTTTACTGAACAAAATGACAATGATCTTATCACACAGAGAATAAACCTTGTCTTCTCCTTCATAAGGACCTCTTCCTTATTACCTAAAAAAACTGTGTGTGTCTGTGTCATCCGTCTATTATTATTACATTAGTAGCTACAGAGAGGCTAGTTGCTCAGTTCCTATATAGTAGTGTCTCTTTAATAAAAATACCTACGTGGTGTCTACAACAAGAAATAATTTATTTATACGAATCGATTAGTATTTAGCTATCCATATAGACAGTCAACTCTATATCTATTTATTTCTTTATATATCTAAGGAAGCTATGGTACCTAGGGATTTCTGTTCATAATTAACACAGAGAAAAGAAATACTCAAGTAATACTGACAAGTGATTGCAACTGGAACAATTCAATGTGATTTAGCCTTTCGCCACAAATACAAATCTCTTGTACTGGTTCGGCATGGCCTGCCTGCCTTGGCTTCTCTTCCTATCATTTCCCTCTCACGTACTCAGAGACACTTTCGTATAAATAGGCTGTGGGTATTCTGTGTCGATCAGTCTAGCGATATGCATTACACTGACTGATAGTGAAACTCGACATAAAAAACTCAATCTAATAAAAGAGATAAATAGATACGATACGAGTCACAAGTACATTACAGTAGCTACATAAATACTCGACTCCATCCATGTAGAAACCTTATAGCCAGCTCTATTTATTCCCAATGTACAGATAGATAGAGCTAAAGAAACGTATATACTACTTAGATAGATAGATAGAGATAGACAGTAGAATGACTGACAAAGTATTGAGATCCTATTTATCCGAACTGTTCTGCTCGCAGATAAGTAGAAATAATATGTAAGTAGTATTTGGAGTTTGAGAGAAAGTCATAGAGTGATTCAAAGTTGAAGTGAGCCACACCACATCAGAGACGACACCGTAGACTCGGAGAATGGCAAATTTTTGGCACTTTTCCATCACTCCTGCCATGAATGTTGTTGTAACATTAGATTAGAGGAAATATTTTTCTGACTCCGCAAGTCTGCCTTCCCCTACTCCGACAAGACATTTGCTCATGGTGATACATGAGTGTTAGCGAGCGATTATAGTTACGTAGATCTGAAAGACAACACTTGAGTGATGAAATGACTACCTGAAGAAAAAAAATTGCGTCGACTTCCATAAGGAACAGGGCATATATACATCCCCACTTGATATACATTTATTGCCGCATCTATAGAGTCCTTAGTACTGATAGTAAGTATAGTAAGCACCAGTAGTAATCATAAACTACAAATTAGTATACAATTAATAGCTAGGTCCGTGCATAGTCATTGACTTTTTTCGTTAGTGACATTTATAGGCGTAAGAGTAAATATAGAATTGTAAACACTATTAGCACGTACATAGAATGAATTGAAAATTCAACGCCACCCAAATAAACGGCATATAAAGAAAAATAATATTCATATTACAAAATTTTCCAAATTACTAATTATTATTATGTTAATTAATTTGGATGTTGTAATAAATTAATACTTTTTCATGCAATTATTATGACTGAGATTGTTCTAGTTTGTTAGTATAGTTACCAATTCGTGTAGGTATATTAAATTTTTGCTACTAATAACATTTAGAAACAATAGTCCAAAAACACAACAAAATATAGTCCGGTGGTTATAATATCTAAAAAGATACCTAAATAAGTCTAAGTTTGTTTGTTTTCTGTTGATTGCTACTAATAATTCCTGGCTGAACCTGTAACTAACTAATAAACTAAATAAATAACTTTGTGAAATATAATGCTAACTGTTTAAATGAAAAGTGTCTGACTGACTGATTGGCCTAGAATTTTTTTCTTTATCGTGAACTAAAGGAATTAAAAAAGTGAGAAAAGGGAGCAGGCCCAGGCTCCTCAGCTGGTAATTGAAAAGTAAAATTGGTTGGCTGTTGTTGGCTGAACTGCTACCTAGCTAATGAATTGACACACTGAGTTGGTTCTAATCATGTAGACATAGATGAGAAGTATAAGAGAGCCAGTCTCTTACTTACCCGTGATGTTGTCGCAGAGGATCCTCGAAGTGATGATCCGGCCAAACGGGCTGAACAAACTTTCAAGTTCTTGTTGAGTCAGATTCTTCGGCAAGCCGCTCACATAGAGATTGGCTCCTTTGATCGCCTCGCTGCTTGGCCTCGCATACGAAACCTGTAACAGAAAATAGTTTTTCTTCAACTCAAGAAACTCAGTGACAACTATCAGAGACACATGCTCGAGTGCATTTAGTAGTTTTGCCATCTGAACTCTGCATCTCTCAGTCACTCCCATATTCATCCTATTTACTCAAGAAGACGACTCGAGCCATCCACAAACATATTCACGCCAGATTCTCACTCAACTCTCCTCGTCCTCACATCACTCAGCGAGCAAATGCAAGGAGTCAGCCCATGCCCCTCAGCACTAGCACTCCCTGCCTGCCTGCCTGTGAGAGTGCGACACACGCTCTTCCTTTGATATCCAATATTCTTGTCACTCTCACTCATTGTGCCTGGGCTGTGTGGCTGTGACGAGAATTATTGCCAGAAGAACCCCTTGGCCAAAACTTCCAAGTCCCCGTCCTTTCTCGTTAGCTAAACATTCCTATTCCTACTATTACGACTACGACGCTCAGGTGCAACACATCAACTTTTAATGGCACTTGTCACAAACACCCACACTCTCTCATACTTTTATGCTTTCTGTCATAAATCACACATTTTACTATTACAAAAAATCTAACATCTCAATTTCTCATCGCATTGATTGTTTTCTATGGCTAATGTGATTAATTAGAAAAAAGGATTTTTTTATCTCTTTCATTTCCTAAGTTAACATCAACAAAGAGGATAAATTAAACTATTTTCACAGAGTTTTTAGAATGTATGCATTTGAGAATGATGGGGAATGGTGCGGGGATTTAAATGAATGAAGCTAAATGCCCACACATTTGAAAAAGCTTCACTCTATTTACAAAGTGTAGAGAGACAAAGTGCACAACTGAAATGTTTACGTTATTTTAGCCAAGGTTCAAGTTAAACACACAGACAATTTTAGTTATGCATAGAAATGTGGCTGTGTGTGATGCAGAGATTGAGATTTGGGAGGATATGGATGGCAGAGATATGCAATTGCTATCCAAATAAGCCCACATACATCCGAATCCCAGCTCTCACTGCTTTTCTGGCCGGCGTTTGTGTTTCTCTGCCTGTCTAACGGGATACTTCCCGAGTTTGCTTTGAGTCTTTGAGGAAGCCCACGCAGCTCTAGATGATTACATCCAGGACAGGACCACTACACTACACACATAATGTGTATCTTCTTTCCCTCTCACTCCATCTCTCCCTCTTCATTGATCTTTGACATTTCCGTAGACGGAGATAGAGGAATAGGCTGGGAAAATGAAAAGCTGTTTGTCTCTCTCTCTCTTTGGTCCTGGTCTGTACTGAAGTGTAGTGATAGGAGCAAGAGAGTGAGAGAGAGAGAGAGAGAGAGAGGAAAAGCTGTTTGTCTCTCTCTCTCTTTGGTCCTGGTCTGTACTGAAGTGTAGTGATAGGAGCAAGAGAGTGAGAGAGAGAGAGAGAGAGAGGATGGGGACTAAAACTAAGGAGGCTGCTCAATTTGAGGAAAACTATTATTACAGCGGTTTGAGTTGATGGAGAAAAACATTAGGTGACTGTTTATATGGAAGTGGTTGGCAGAGGAGACGAGGGCAACGGGATCCTTCGTCTTCCGACCAATCCCATCCAGCTAAATAGATAGCTGCTCACGGGACGAGAAGATGAGAAGAACTCGAGTAAATAGTAAATTGTCAATTGCTCGATTCTACAGAATTCAGCCCATACGTCTTTTGAATTGTAGAGGAAAGCCGAAGGAAGAGTGTAGCCGCCACTAGTACTACTACTACAGATATCTCCATACATATGAGTCTGCTGCCTGCCTCTGTCTCTGTGTCGATGTGATCTCCTTTCCATTCTCCACTCGGATCCTTTGTAGTGCAATTGAGAGAAAGCCATAGTGCCATGCCATTGCCATTCCACGCCATTCCATGCCTCAGACAGGCATCCACCAACAGAAAACGAGTAAAACGAACAGAAATAAATACCAAAAGTGGCACTAACTTACAATACACACTCCCTGTTGAGAGCGTGTAATTGGAAAAAGTCAAGTTGACAAGAATAAAGCAAGGAAAAGAGAAAAAGCCTACAAAAGATATTAGAATGTTCATAGGAGGAATAAAGACACACACACAGATATATTCTACATATATACATACAAATACAATCAGTATTCGCGTCTGCATTCGAATTCATTTCAACCAACCGCCGCCCGACTACTTTCAGGCGGAGACCGAACTCTCTTCGCCTACCTAACATTTTATTACGGCTTCTTCTCATCTTACATTACATTCTTGCACAAAAGGCGATAGATATCTGAACATGAAACACCATATCTGCATATAGATACCATACTCTTAAAAATACGTCTCCTACACCCATGATATTTAGGTACCTGCGAGAAAGGCTACTTGAGAAATAACCCGTCTTTCATCCAGAATTTTGCAAAATACTTCGAAAAAATCGAAAAAATTGCATTTTCTACTGAAAATGTTATTCAAAATTTTAGAACACATTAGTGAAACATAACCATAGATTATGGAGTTACTTTGCTATAAAAATCCTCAGCGAAAAGTTCAAAAGTCAATAAAAAAAGTATTTGAAACCCTGATGTCCTTAGGTAACGCCGAAAAGATTTATCGCTAGTAAAAATATCAGCATTAGCTATACTTCTAAAGGTCTCACAAAGTAAGAGTAGAAATTGTTTCCTAAGGGAAAGGAGGTGCGGCAAAATTTATGTTGCAGGCAGTTGGAGCATCTGCTAGGCATTGTTAGCCGGAAGGGAAACGATAAAAGAGATTATAGCACAAAGGGATGCAGAGTGCCAATCTTATTATGTCATGACTCTGTGCAGGGAAAATGAAATTATCTAAGATAATTATTGTATATGGGAGGGAAGCAAAATTTCGATCTTCATTAAAATCTTACAACTGTTACAATTTGACTTTGAGGGTGGACATGTTCATTGGATCTATCTTAAGGTAGATTTTCAGGATTAATGATCATCTTTGTAAAGATCTGCATTACGATTTCTCCCAACTGTCAAAATGTGCTCACAGAGTTGACTATTGAATAATATCTTTGTTTTATATATTTTCGGCGGTTACAATTTTACAATTTCTAACGTCCGCTCTAAAAGATGAGAAGAAGCGGATATAATTTTTCGATTGTAGTAATAGTTCAGCTCTATGTGTCCTCCTAGTTAAAAGAGGAGTGAAGAAAAGACGCAGCAGAGAGAGAGAGAGAGAGTCTGCATCCGTATCGATCAATCGATTGACATTGCCATACGACAGTAGTCTGTCTTTGTGACTTGTAGTAGTGCACATTGGTAGAGCTCCGCTACATATGCAGTGTCTGTCTGTCTGTCTGTCTGTAGGTATGTCCGTGCGACAAAGTAGGAAGATAGGGAAAAGTCTAGCAATCAGTCGAAGAAAGTATTGGAATGAGAAGAGGAGGAGAATAAAGACACACAGAGACAGAGAGACAGAGAGAGAGAGAGAGAGGTTATTAGAGATAGAGGCCTCTTCTGCTGACATCATCTAGCTGTGTCTGTGTCGGTGGTGGTGGATGGTGGGAGAATGTCTGTAGTGCACTCTGGCAGAGACTCTTGTGAAATGGCAGGAGAGAGTAGTGAAAAGAAAGAAAATAAATAAGACAAGAGGAAGATAGAGTTTGCATTTAGTGGGAAGGACGTGGAACGGTGGAAGTAGGTGGAAGTGGAAGTTGGAAGTGGAGGGAGATATTGGACAAGATATATGAAGCAGGGAAGAGTTATAGGCCGAGTGTATTTATATTTAAGTAGGGAGGTAGTGGCACTGGCAGTAGGTAGATGAGCACAAAAAGTGAGTGAGTGAGTGAGTGAGTGAGTGAGAGAGTGAGTGAGTAGTGAGCATTGGTGGAGGATTCAAAAGTAGAAAGCTTAGGGGGCATCAAGCCATCCACTTGCAGATACTTTGTATGTATTGTGAACATCTCGTGCGTCCTTGCCATTCAAATTGAAATTCAAACAAGTCTCCGTCTAAGTCGAAACTACATCCCAGAGAATGGCTCTTTTGAATGAGACTTTTGATACACTTTGAGCTTCACTGGCCTCTTTCCCTTTCTAAATCAACTCAATTCGCCTGACATTATATGCCATGTTCAGTTCTTCTCCATCCGGATCAGTGCCTCCTTTACTAGTACTACTACCTCCTTCTCCTTCTATCTCGACTACTAGCTACTCATAGCCAAATTCAAATAACAGAGCTGAGGATGAGAAAGTGTCCCACCCACCACACCGACGACGACTCCCTACCCGAACCAACACCATCCACACAATGCACACTCCTCAAAATAGCCACAGACAAAAGAGGCACGAGTGATGAGAGAATTGAATCTGCACAGCATCCAATCCCCTTCCAACTACACAAATTCCACTCAAATATCCCACTGGCCATAATGTAATAACATAGGTGCCCTGCCATACAGCCACCCTTCCCTATTATTTACTCAGTACCAAGACCAGAACTATTTACCAACATATTAACTCTCTCTTCCGCCTCTGACTACACAGTTCGGTCATGGAAATTCATTCAGTCCCTTCCAATTTTAATATCTTTTCCAGTTCCTAACGTAGAATTACTATCATTTGAGAAAGCCGTAGACTATCAAACGCTTTCTCCTGTAAAATCTCGATAAAAATTGCGAGATGAAATAAATGTTGAGAAAAAAACAGGGAGACGGATGTTTCTCTTGTTAATTAACAAATTGAAAGGGAAACATAAGATTTCCTTAAGAAACGGGATTTAAAGCTCTGTGTACAGATTTTTTTGTTTGAACTCTGGCATTTCGTAGATAGGAGAATGAGGCAGAGTGATAGATATATCTAGTAAATATTAGCTGGAAGCAAAGCTTCGTTCTTAGATTCATAAAATAATTGTATGAGGAGGAGAAGAGTAGTTGTTCCCCCAACTGAACTCAGATTACAAGTCGTAGGTATTCTAATCATGCACCGCCCGAGTTCTATAGGAGAATTGGATGGGGAAATGTTATGAGTTAGACGAGTGAGGTTGTCGTGGAGCTAGTTCCTTTGCTTTATGCACACAGATATAAAATATACGTAATATTGTAGGCAGCAGTATAATTTAAGCTTCTTATATAGAACTCGTCGGATTCGTTTCTACTTCTAATTCCCTTGTTATTACATGTAGCGTCCGTCTAGAGTCTTGTTTTACTATATTTCATAATATTATAGTGTGAGTGTGAGGATATGGGGAATAGAGAGAGAGAGAGAGAGAGGGCAATAATGTAGGAGCCGAGTATAGTTTTCCACATATTTAGTTCGAGAAAGTGAACTGGGAGGGTGGGCTGTTGTATGTAGCAGTGAATTGCAAGCTGCTCTCTGAATCAAAGTCAAAGTGGCTGAGTGTAGAAGACGGAGAAAATCCTAATTCACAATATTATTCCTGTGAGTAGTATTTCTGGCCAATGCTCCTACTCCGTCTCCATTAAATATTAGCATGGATTGAGGCAGGCAGGAAAGGCAGAGAGGTCATATTTTATTATCGTGTAATAATATGTGGTCACATAGTAGCTACTATATGCAATAAGTCTGCTAAATATCACATAGGTAAGTAAGTAGTAGCTATATAAAATAATATGACAATAGAATCTATAAGAAATCTTGTTGAGCATAGTAATGTGAAGGTATAGAAGAGGGAGGGAGAGGCAAGAGGCAATAATAGGGCTGAAGGATGTTAATGTAGTCCGTAAGTGCAGATTTCGTAATACGTGTGTGTCTGTGTGTGCTCTATAGTTTAAATGTACTAGGAGGCAGCGTCTACATTGTAAGTATGTCGCTACTTATATTATATCCGTATTAATGTACGTACGTACGTATAAAATGTGCAAAGTAACGCGAAGCCAAATCCGAAGCTAAGCTACTCACGGCTCATGGAGAAGAAATCATGGATCTAATGGGAAAATAAGATGATGAACGCGGAGGAGAAAGGAAAACCATGTTTCTAGCCAGTAACCCTGCCATGACAATTCTTCGCAGAGTTTCATTCTAATGCATAATTAAGGCCCTGACGTTGACTCAAAGGTTCCGCCAACGAATCCCATTCTATTCTACTACTCCCAGTTTCTACTTAGGAGGACGAGGAAACTATAACATTCTCCCATGCACAGACACAGACTGCTTGTAGTTGTTAGTGTACGAGTACAGCTGCTAAGAATCTATATGCATCTAGGAGTACGACCTACTCATATTATAATAACAAACTAACTTCCTCCATCCCTAAACTCACTGCGGTTTTAGATATTGTTAGGGATATAAATATCCAGAGTAGTAATAGTAACAGTGCAGTATGAGGAGCAAGGATCTGCATAGCACAGATGTGCAACTACGGAATGGATGCATATAAATCCGAGGATCCTTCTGTCTAAACACAATCTCTATGGATATATCTGATGAAATTTGACATTTTCGGCTATATTAGATATAAGAAGGTCGTCGCATGCATGGATATATGCAGATGTTGCATAATGGGAGGTGAAGTGAGGCACATCTATCTCTCCTATCCTATTTACTCACACAGCCACAGCCTATTATTATACGTTCTAAGTGCTAAGTAGGAGCTACGACGATCAGCAGGATATTTCTTAACTGCCTGATTGTGACATTGGGAGTGGGCTTAGAGAGCTTTCCTCTATATCACTCCAAGATGCACACACATACACATCCCTCTATACCAGTAACAGTTACTTATAAGATGGAGCAGATAGGACAGACACTAAGCAAGAAAGAGTTGATGAATAGAGACTCTCTCTCTCTGGATTTAGCAAGTTAATAGGAAGAGAAATCGAGGGAGCGTATGTAACACCTTTCTCTGTGAGCTCCTGCTCCTCCTGCCGTTGCCTCAGTCACAAGAGGAATGGATCATACTCACTCTCCTCAGAGTACGTACTCAACTAACTCAACTTCCGCGAACCTAAATACATAATACTGCACTTGCCTCCCTTCATTATCTTCCTAAGTGGATCTGCGTGAGTATGTGAAAAACAAGTTGCCTTTTCATTGGGAAACCAAACCACCTAGTATCTCAGAATCTCTCTATCTCTTCTCCTCTCTCTCTATCCCTAGACAATCCACATGATTCACAGAGGAGGATTGTGAGAGAAATGCCAGTAACAAGATTTGAAGAGTGTTAGACAAAGCTTTCAAGACTCTTGGCACATATTACAGAGGACATTAGATATTTACATACAATTAATATGCGCATAACTAACTCGCACATTAGATGCTTAGTAAAAGTTGAGGTCAAAGGGCTTACGTATAAATTTTTAAATCCTTCACCTAATACCAATATTACAAAACTTGAATCCAATCAAAAGTTGTACATATACGATAGGGATTACGGCCTCGGGATAAATATTAATTGATCCAAATAAGACATGATCCAGAATTACACCTCAAAGAATCTGCATAAATGTTAGTGGAAATTAATTAGGTTTATCAAGAAAATTGGTGTTGTTTATTAGTCTTGTGTATGAATTTTAAATCCTTTTCCTGAACTACACCTCAAAGAATCTGCATAAATGTTAGTGGAAATTAATTAGGTTTATCAAGAAAATTGGTGTTGTTTATTAGTCTTGTGTATGAATTTTAAATCCTTTTCCTGATACAACTGTCAAAATTGAACCCAGTTAAAAGACATACGATAAGGACTCTAAACTATTGATTAAAATAATATGTTCCTGATTTACGTCTGAAGAAATCTGTATATTTAAATAATGGTAAAAATTAAGTTCGTCAAGAAAATAGCTGTCGGCGTCTTACTAATGCCTCTATAGTAACAGTGTATTAATTAAAGTACAAACGTGTAGGTAGCTGTTGATGTAGTTCAATTTATTTATTAGTTGTCTTCTGTTTTGCTCGTTCGTAGACAAGTTAAATAGTTAGAGGTAGAGAAAAAGGTCTAATTTTAATTGAATTAATTCATCTCAGAATTAGAGCAATTAATTATCCAGGCACTTTATTTGAATAAATACGGGAGGAAGTGATGTCATGTCCTATCTATCTATCTGCTGTATCTGTAGTGCATGAAAGGCTAATAGTTGAGAGTACAGTGAAGATAATGAGTGAATTATTCATCTTTTGCTCTATAAATGCCGGTGTATCTTTAATATAGAGCGATTCATTAAGTCTACAGAGTTCTAGTTAGGTGTAGAAGTTTAGCTAACAAGAAGAGAGCGAGCTGGAGCGAGAGTGAATGTGAATGGGAGATGGATTGTGGGAGAGAGGACGACGTCGTCTTGACAAGCCTCACTTTTCTCTCATCTCCCCATCTCTGTCAACGGCTGGCTGGGTGTCGGGCAAATGAAGAATACGCCAAACATTAGCTCTCTCTCTCTCTCTCACTGGAATCCATAGTCAAGGGTTCAATTAAGACACAAATTAAATTACTCTCATGAACAGGAGCGACAAAAGAATTCCTGCTCCGAGCTTCTTGCCAAACCTCCCTTCCATTCATTAACTACAAACTGTGAGCCAAGCCAGGCACAGTCATTCCACTGCATTCTATTGCATTTTATAACGCACGTCGCATACTCAACTCAATTGCGAACAATAGATAATGTATCCCGAGGAGCGAGGATGCAGGAGCAGCAGGAGCAGGACTAACAATGCACAATGCAGCAACTTCCATCATCCCTGCTTGCACCAACTAAAACTAAACTACCAACAACTTACTCTCTTTTACTAGAGTTACCTAACAGAAGGCGGAAGAGCCACAATAAATATGTAAGCAGGCATTACATAGTTATATGGTGAGAGAGAATGCACATATTTTGTCCCTCTCTGCTAAACATGTATTTAGCCTGCATTGACTAATAGCAGCAGCAGCCCCGCTCACAATGCCCGCCCGTACTCCCAGTAACAAAACTCATTTTCCCAGTTTTGTTATAAAAACACGGACATAGTTCTTTGTGGAGATAGATAGGGACTCAGTAGTCAGTAGCAGCCTATAGTCATATATTATAATGTCGTCTCTCTAGTGCAACTCGAAAAATAATCGTCGCTATATGCCACACTTCTACTACTACTGCCATTATTTCGATTGGTATGCGCCCTATTTAACCATCCTTCTTTATATATCACGTTTCTCCGTATAGTAGAATAAAGGAAATCAAAGGAAACCAACATCAACAGCCAGAGAGAGAGAACTAAATAGTACGAATGTGAATGTCGGTCCAAGAACGCGGCTCAACTCCTATCACGTCACATTCAGTGCCCAATGAGTCCAATCGCCAACACATCACAATCAGACTTCCTCCAACTAATACAACTAGCTATCACCGCGCGAGAGCGAATTTCAATCTCAAACTTCACTTTTACAGCTAGTAGTATTAATAGTCTTACTTATTGTTACTTGTCGTCTATTGATACTTGGCCACACTAAATACTAAATACTATGTATGTGTGTGTGTATAGTGTATAGCATTTGTATTCTAATAGCTACGTACTCTATTTATCTAGCTACACCATCTACACATACTTCAGCTTAATCTTATTTAACTTCCCATAACACATCATTTGAAAAAGTTGTTGAAAAACTTTCCTTTGAAAATGAAACTCCAACATTTGCTGTTTAGGTCGTAACAAGAAGATTCTTTGTGTCCTCTGCTAAATTCAAAGTTATCCACTCAATGGATAACCATGTGTACATATTCAAAAGTTGAATCGACATCGCAAGAAAAGACACTGAGGATTTTATTCCCACAATATCAACTTAGCTACCTAGAAACTACAAACGTAATATACATTATTATACAGAGCATTGATCCTTTCATCGAATGAATTGCCGCATCGGCAATACAAATAGAATGTGGTGCATTCATAGATGTTTTGAGAAAATTGTAGGGTAATTTGGAAGTTATTAGGGAAGCTTTATATATTTTGCCTCTTATTATCCATTTTTGTAAAGAAAGTGTATTTTCCATAGAAAATGTGAGGAATAGTGGCGAAGTTTTTTAAAGGGTTATTAATAGTTGTATTTTATGACCTTTCTGTGTAATGATAATAATGGTGAAGTTGAACTGTGTAATGGGCTGTTATATTTGGGGAAAGTAGGACAGGGAGGAAAATCTCCAGTTCCATCATCCATTGTGCAATATGAACAAAGAATGAATCTGTCAAGGAAAAACATTTAATAATTGTAACGTGGCTAACATTTGCTTTATTAATCTGGAGCTTTGTTAGGTGAATGAGTAACCGAGGGAGTGTATATGGATGGGAGTCGTAGTCGTAATGCATAGGGAGACGGAGGCGAGGGAGGGAGGGAGACGCCTGAATTCAGCTCAACACTTCAACCATATTTATTTGCGGAGAAATAGAAATATAAGGGACTGGAAATGAGTGAATGAAGAAAGGAGCTGTCTGAAACAGATAAAAATGTGTTTCCTCCGTCGTCTGATGATGACGCAATACTGTGCTTTTCCGCAACTCTGATAGACATTAGAAGGCTGCGGCTTTGAAGACGAGCACTTAGGGTTTCCTTCCTTTGTATTATTGGATTATGGGAAGAGTCAAAAACAAGTCATGTTGTTTCTCTCTCTCTCTTTCTCTTCAAACTACTTTTCTGTCAGAGCAAAGAGAGAGATGCATCAGCTTCAGTTTACGCAGCCCTCTCTCTCTCTCTCCTAAGTAGGTGTCTATACCTTTCTGCCCAAATATCAAAGAGTAGCGCAAGGTAGGTAAAAGTAGGCAGTGGGTGCCCACACACAACAACCGACGGGAATATTCCACAGAAGAGATGTAATATTCCTTGTTGTGCGTGGCTGGTGGCTCCCTTCTTCTTCTTCGCCTTGGCCTCTCATCCTCATTCCAGCTACATACATAATACAATGTACAAGATAATGATGTGAGAGAGGAGAGATGTAGCAGTGCCCTGCCAGCCCAGCCAGCCCTTTTATTTGCCATCAAGTGGATAAACAGGTTATCTGATCGTCTTCCTCAGTCCCACAATTTCATTGGAGCAACCGAAATGAGTTTCTTATTACAAAGAGATCAGAAGACCTAGGGGAAGAACAGACTCTTTCCTAAAGACAGTGCCAGACAACACAAGACAACTCAAAAGAGGAGTAATTTTCTTTCACATAAATACTTTACGTCCATACCACACTACTATCTCTACTGTACCTAAGTAATAATAATGCTCGCTCTGTGTCTCCCTACACCTTACTATCGCCGCATCTTCAAATCTTCACTATTAATACTATTAATGCTCATATACAAACAGGGCACGGACAATAATAAATGCACTACCTATACAGCATTGGCACATATTATGGCACTGAAGGATACTCTCTGAGACCACAAACCATTCAAACGGAGATGCAATCATGAAAAAGACATCCCTATTTGTTAACTCCAATAATTTACATTGCATTAATATTTATTATTTTCGAAAATAATTATAAAGGAAAATAGCAAATAATATTAAAGGGAAAAAAGTTTCTATAGCATTCAATGTAATTGTAAATGTTGTCCTGGCCTTTTTATTCGTTACAATAAAACTACCGTCCCGTCCTAATGATCCAACTTGACAACTCTCATAAAGGACAGGAGTCGAAAGAAGTTGTCAGCAGAATATATAATTTGTAGAATTACTAAAGAAGTCATAATTTTGAATGACTTTGGATTCGCATTTAAAACAGAGTCGCAAAGTTAGTGTCTTTAGGAAAAATTGTAAAGGGAAAGCCATAAAGTGAGTTTTGTTCCCGGGAATGTGTCCCATGGGGGAGTGAGAAAGATAATCTTTGTGAAATCTTAGAATACAATAGTTTCTCTTGGTTGTTAAGATGTGTGTTGAATATTTTCTTAGTTTTTGACTGTTTTGGCTGTGAGAAGAAAGGAGGGAGGGAGGCAGAGCCGAGGTAGCGAACAAGTAAATGTCAGCGAGGGGAAAGTATTTGGACATAAGTAAAATTGGTAGGACATGTATAGTGAATGGTGGTCTGGTGGTAGTCGTTGGGAAAGTAACTAACGAGGTAGTTGTGCCAGCGAGCTAAGTAAGTATTTCTTTTGATTGTATGTATTTATATTGCAAGACTGATAACAATGCATAGAGTTACTTGATATATCTATAGTGAGATATTATATGGGAATGGTTCTTGCATGTGGTTTCTTAACTTGACACTACAAGAGTACAACATGCGGCTTTTACTTTGCTTCACACAGTCTCTCTCTCTCTCTCTCTCTCTCTCGTTGATTTGGCTTGGGTTGGCTAATCGTAAGTTTGGACTGGTGCAAGAGCTGATTGTGAAAGTACATTAGTTGAGGATGCAGCTTTTGGAGGAGGACTGAAGAAAAGTTTCCTCTCGCGAACATGAATTGCATAGAAAAGAGAGGAAAGTGGCAAAGAGTGTAGGGAGGTTGTGTGAGTGTGGCCATTGCAGGCATTGCTTGCTGCTGCATAGGAAGAAAGTGTTATCTGGGATCTTCCTCCTTGTATTTATGTTCCTCGGTTGCCTGACTACAAAGAGTGGAAGAGAGAACATGGCGTAGAACAGAGAGAGAGAGAGAGAGAGAGACAGGCTGTACAGAATGTTATACATTAAAGTGAGAGTGAAGAGAAAACGTGAATTTGTAGGGAAACTACGGCTCCGGCATTTCGTACGGGCATTTTGTGGATGAGAAAGACGGGAAATTTAGTTGGCGGAGCGGGTCGTTGGAGTATTTGATCCTCGGGCGCCCCACAGCTCCAGCCCACACACTTTCAAGCTAATCATTCATCCGAAGACCGGGAAAAAGACCTGGGCTCCCTGGCTAATTTATGTAACTTTTATCGGCTTGTCTGCAGTACAGCTCCATTCAACTTATTTACTCTCTTGCGGAGCGAGGAAGGGCATTATGTTATGTCTCTCTAAAAGCCTCGCCTCTACTTACACTCTCCACTATCGCCCCACCAACAATAAGCCAAAAGCGAAACGCCAAGTCATGCCAGCCCGCACGCCAAGCTTCCCAACTACCCGCCGCCACCGCCGACTCTCTCTCTCTCGCCAAAAACACTCGTAAATACCTTAGAGCGTTTTGGCCATTTGTCCAGACGAAACGACTTCATAACTGTAAGCGTGTCCGAACAATATCAAATCCGCCCTAACATACTATAAGCACTTTCGACAAAGAGCCCAAGAAGAATGAGTGCACTGCTCCAGTTCTGTTGACTTTGATGGTTAATGGTGGATAGTTTTTTTCCCTTCTTTTTCTCTATGTGCCCAGCTTTTTCCAACAATCCCCTCCACACATATATCCTAGACGCTTTTCTTAAAACTTTCCATGACTCTTTTCATCTGCTTTTTTATAACACTTTTACAGAATACACATTTATCAGCTTCCCTTCTCACTTGGCTTTTTTTATTCAATTCCCCTGCTTGAGCATTGCAATAATGATCGGACATGACGGACTTATTTACAGTTCAGATAATGCAACACTTTATCTTTACATTTCTCTAATGTCACGAATACTAAAAAGCTGACAAATGCTATCAGAGTTAATTTCCTCAGTAATGCCATACATAAATTATGTGATTCCACTTTTTAAAATCAAAAGTATAAAAATTGACACGCAATAAAGTAATTGGCTCGGGGAGGCTGCATAAATAGAACTCATTATTTCCTTCGGGATTGTTATCTGGAAAATGGGATCTTTAACTAAAGGATGTTTGTAAATCGGGTTTTTCTCTTCGTAGGAACGAATGCTGCTTTCAAGAAAATAATATCCAGTCCTAGTGTGCTATTACAAAGGAGTGCTTGGGTTACTGAATGTGATTGACTCGATTGGACGTTGTTAGCTCAGTTAGATTCTCAGAATGGAGGGGACGACGACGAAGAAAATCGTGTAATGGTAACTTGAGATGGACAACAAGGCAAGACGTAATTCCGCCAACTTTTTATGCTCATGGAAAGAAACGAGCTAACGTATCACATTATAGTGCTTCCAAAGATATAAGGCAATAGTGGAACAGATATCTATGTTTCATTACACTGCACTCTAACCCGGTTATCGTAAGGAGGGAGGCAGCACTTTTATTATTGGCTTATTATATCAATAGAGCTAATTTAGTAACTGCGGAATATAAAAGCGGAAAAAAAGCAAGAAAGAGTATTTTTATTTGCACGTGGCAATCCTGAAAATACACCGGGTCATTCGTCAATGAGACACACGTAGGTACACGTTATTATAAAAATAGATGACAGTTGAGTGAGATGGGGAAAATGTGTGATGGGCTCTTTTTAGTAATTTTAAGGGCTTCTTATGGTTCCTGAATTAATTAAGCAGGGGAGGTCGTTTTTGAAAATGATGTATAGAATTTGTAAAAAATGTGCTGACCTTTATTGTCTTGTTTTGAAGTCGGAGGCCGTTGAGAGTGTTGATGGCTTTTTCGGCATCCTCGGCTCTGTGGTAGTTGACGAAGCCGTAGCCCAGGCTCTGGCCTGAAACCATAGAAGAATCTGAAGTTATTCTACTAGAGGGTCATGAAACGAGACGCGAAAATAATATAAGGAAATGATATGTCGCTTAGAGTAAGAGGCTTACCGGTGATTTTGTCGCGAATCAATTTACAAGACTCTACTTCACCGATGGATGAGAATAGAGATCGGATTTCTTCTTGGGTCATTGTTTGCGGGAGATAGTTAACAATCAGATTTGTTTTACTCTCTTCGAGTCCATTGTTGCCGGAGCCGTTATTGGGGGATGACTGGGAGCCGGACATGGTCATTCCGCAACCGACGTTTACACCGTGGATTGAACCGTTGGCTTGAGGGGGAGTTGTCGTCACATCCATCCCGTTCTGCATCATCATGAACTGGGTCAGACTTGCAGGGGCTAGGCTCGTTGCAGTCGTAGCAGCAGGCGTTCTACCTATTGTCTGGGCAGTAGTCGCACACAACAAACGCTCTCCGGAGTCGCCGTCGTTGACAGGCCACGAAATACCGCTTCCCTCCAATAAGCTATCAACGCCCACACTCTTTCCGCCAAATAAACACTCGGTCGACAAACTGAAAATATACAAACAAAAACACTTAGACTCTCCAACTCAACAACAATAACTATTTACTTAGATTTACTCATAAAAGCCAATATAAGGAAAACAGGAAGGAGTACGGTAATTAACCCGCTAAAAATTGCATCATGAAATTAACCAGGTAAAAAGGAAAAGGTTCTTAGCAAAGATTATAGGGAATTCCTAATATGACAATTCGTCATTTAAATGTAAATACATGGATGATGTCATGCTCTGATGCTTAGACAACTTGGCTTTCGTTTCATTTCCTATTTATTACGAGTAGGTCGTTCATACCAGAAGAGAATGGTAATCTCTTCTATTAATGAACGTACATAGAGATGTAATATGCATTGACACTTATTTTATTGCACTCATTTATGTTTGGCTTAAGAAACTTTGGTTATGAAGGTTAAAAAAAGTGTCGGAGTATTAAGGAGCTATTAGTAGAATTATTTACTAATGTTGTGTACTTATATTCTACTTGTGTATGGATAGGAAGGCAGAGTACATGACGTAGCTACCGAAGATCATTTTTCATTCTCTAGAAAACGTCAGGTTGTGAGCATAGACAGACATTGCTTACAGTGAATGGATTTAAATATTTAAGTTAGCCATGTTTATCGTTGTTATCAACTTGATAATTAATCGAAGCTCACTGTAGCCAAGCTTTGAGTGTTAAATATATTTCCTAGTGCTACAGATAATTAATAGCATGTACTTTGATGCTCACAAAGCCGAAAGAGTGTAAGAAAATCGTTTTTGAATTAGCTAGGTGCTATCTAACAATACATACAAATACATAAAACATAAGTGTACGTAGGATGTATAATACTTTGTTATAGGAGAAGGTTATGTTAATATAGTTTAAGACTCTGGATGTTTATATGCAGAAAGAGAGATAGAGTATTGAGATAAAAAAAGAAGTTTAGTATTTTAAGAAGTGTTCATTTCATAGGTTGATTCCTCGACTGAGTGTAGTGTGTGTGGATAACATGAGTGAGGCAGAGTGGAGGAAAGGACGGACCATATGTCTCGCAGCACAATTGCCAATCATAATCAGTTCATTACAGACACACATGCTTCAGAGCTTATCTGTTTGCTTTCATGCATATTGTCACGCTATGAAGCGAAGAGATGAGACATTCTGTGCAGCACACACTTCCGAGTAGCTATGCCTTGAATCTCTTTATTTAAATCTATGTTATCTCTTATTTGCATTTGCTGTGCCTATTTCAAAAAAGGAACTGCATCATATTTACTACTTGCTCCAAGCTTTGTAGCTAAAGTTAAGAGCATGAAGTGAGTATATCGTCGTAGAAAGTGTAGAGCTCTAATAATATTAAGTGTATGCACACTTAGAAGAGCATCTACGCATCATCCTAATAGAAGAACCGCAAAAATGCAAAAGAAACGAGCGGCTCTTGACTTGATCTCTCAAGCTGGAGCTTACTTAGTCAAGAGAGAGAGAGTGTCAGTATGTAAATGGAAATAGTCGTCGTCGTTGTTACAGATACAAACAAGTAAATATACAGAGAGAGAAGAGATATGTTGCTAGGAGCAATGTAAATATATTGAGTCAGTAGCATTAAGTAAGAAGTGCTATAAGTCGGGATGAGAGGATAGGAGGAAGCGATGGAAATGCTTTTTGAGGATGAGAACCGATCTGCAACATTCATGTGTCATGTGCAACTTTTAAAAGAGTCTCCTCCGTAAAGATAGACGACGGGCAAAGTTATGTAAAACTAAAAGTGTGCACGTAAATGTCTATCTTGTATCCTATCTATCTGTCTCTCTCTCTCTCTCTCTCTTTAGTTTCTACGTAGGCATCCTCCTCAACTAGCAAATCTATCTGTTCATTCTGTTGAACAAGTCGGAGAAGTGAAGTGATATGCATTGCATGCTAGTTCAATGTTGAGAGGAGCGAGAGAGAGAGAGAGGAGAGAGTAACTTGGTATTCTGTGTGGTGGGGACGCATTTCGCCCTCAAATTTCCTCCTGTCTATTTGATGGAATAACTTTATTTCGGTACACACCAGATATTAATAGCCTGCTCTGATTTCGATTTGCTATATTTGGATTCGAACGGCTCATTGATTTATGAAAGTGTACAACTCGCGACTCTGTGCACTAAAACCAAATAACTATCTTTCTAAGAATCATCATAGGACGAATATCTGTGAAGCTAATGCAATGTTTTGACTACCATCTATTTACTACATCACCTCCTCACATCTCCTCTTTTTCCATTCACTCCGAGACTCCTCACTCCCGTCCCTTCACACGCATATCCAATCATTACACTCATTTCCGATGATAAAAAGATGCAACACAGCCATTTCATCTGCGATTCAACCTTTCTGCAACTAATTGTGAGATTTTTATGACTGCTTCTTATCTATCCCTTCCTACACTGCATAACTAACACTGTATATTCAATTCTCCTTATAAAATAAAAGGCGCATATCATTTCCCCACTCGTCTACATCTACGTCAAATCTTTTTAGGGACGTCGGACGTTCACATTTCTCTCCCTGTGCTGCTTGCCTTATCTGATTTTATATTGGTGAGGGTAGCGGGATCATGTGCCTTCCACTCTCTACAGTGATGCATCGCTCAGATCAACGGAAATATTAGAGGCGAGTTTTTAGAGTGCGGAGCTAGTAGCGACTACTGTGCACACCCCAATAATTCTCCCAACAACTGCTTGATCTCCCGTTTAATACTTTGCTTCAACTATGATACCCGTATAATATTATCCCATGTACTCCCTTACTTTGTCTATCCATCCATTTTACTACAGAGAGAATCTATTAGGAACTGTTTAGCCTAACGAACGGATCTAACGGAGGGACGTTAGGTGAACTCTCTGCGTTTTGTCTTTGTCAGACTGCTTGCCTTGCCTTGCCTTGAATTCAATTGCATTTTGCCTACCTCTGCTTTTTATAATATTCTCTAAATGCCGGTTAGGAACTTTCCTCTTTACATTCCGCTTCTTTGCCCTTCCTTTTTCTGGTGTGTGTGTCTGTGTGCCATGACGGCTCTTCTGTTCAACTTGATGCTCAGCTACGATAATATGATTCTTCCGTCTGTTACCATGCAATTTCAAGGTGTACTGAAAGTTTTACGAGAACTCATTGCAATGCAAAAAACAGCATGCACTCACTACATTTATCATATCTAATACATGCATCTAACTATTCTGACTCTGACTGTATAGGAAAACATAAGGACTACACGTCGAATTCGGATCCTAACTGCGTTTCTCTCCCAACAAGAAAAAAACAGAGCAGAGTGCTCCTGTAGTCTAACTACCACAATTTAATGTATCTAATGTACACAAAGTCGTTGGCTATATAATAACTAACTAATTGTAGTATAGAGCTACATATATTTTACAGTGTTTGAGGTGAAGAGTTTACGTGTAGCTGTCTGTGGCATGGCCTTTACGTACTTTATGTATCTATGCACGAAGGAAAGTTTCACACAGCCATGTAAGTTTCACTTTAGTTTGTTTTCCAGAGAAAAAGTTTTCTCCTCCAAACTCGACGTCCTCAGACTATTTTCTACATTTTATATTATTTCCTATTGGTATTTACCTATATTATATATGCGTATAAATATTATAGCAAAACGGGTGTCACTATGTAATTATTGTAAAATGGAAGTCTGCCTCATCTAACTGAGTACCTACTACTACAGATAGTACCTAGGTATATAACATAGGAAGAGTATACGAAATGGCTATTGAATCCGCAATAATAGTCGACAACGACGACGAAATATGATTTCCTATCCAGAGAAGGCTAAACTATTTTCCTAGCCTGGAGAAACTGTTTTTGTCGTGGTTATTCTGTCCACGAGGCCATAACAAGGGAATTGATTTTCGCCAAATTCCCAACAAAACTCTGGCACAATGTTTTGCTACATTACACACAGGATTCATAGTTGGCATAGCCGAGCACACGCCACGACACGACACAACCATGTCCTCTCTCCCTCTCTCTCTCTCTACTTCAAATCAGCTAAAAGTAAGTCAAGTCAATTCAACATTGGACGTAACGAGCATTAGACTTACGTTAGTTAAAGTTAAGTAGCAGTGAAACTAAAAACTAGTGCTTGGAGCAGAAGAGCCAGAGCGTGATATCGTTCGCATAATAATACCAGAGAGTCATAGGAAGGAGAGAGAGAGAATCCAGTTGAATAGAACTGACTCACATTGGCGTCGAGTGGCATTCACAGAGTAGTCAGTCAGTAGTAGTGGAAGGAAGGAGTCTACTCCACGTACGTGCAATGCACCACCACTACTTACTTACTTTACTTATAGCGACTGGAGTTAAAGAAGGAAGGAATAATATCTGTCTATGTTAGTGCCAGTCACCAACCCGGGTGGCAACAACTCCTAGCATAACATCCAACAGCCTACGTAATAATATCACATTCGTTGCTTTCTGATACAATCCCTTTTCCTAGACTTTAGTTAGCAGTTCGTTTGAATCTGGAGAGTCTGACTTTACACTTGAAGACTTGGACTCGCCTATCGTTGATTTACTCTCTTACAGCTCTGTAACTCTTTCTAGGTTAACATGCTCCAACACGAACTAAAACCGAAACTCTCTACCACACACACTACTAACTACTAGCTAAAATATTATTATTTTCTAATCTACAGTCCCCCTTATGTATACTACAACCTAGTTCACCTTTTCACTTTTCTATGCCCATTTATTATGTAGGTTACTTTTACTTGTGATAAAACAAACAATAAATTAATCTTATAAAAATTAAGAATTAATTGCCCTTTCACAATCCCAAGTTATTTTAATGGCCCGGATTTTTTTGCATAGTACAGAAATTCTTGCCATTAAAATGTTTAGCCTGCTAACACGAACACAATATGATTTCCTTTTGAAAATAGCAAAGAAGCTAAATGTGGAGCAGTTCGGCAACTGTTTACACTGGGTTCATAACCCAAGTTACGCCTCTAATTTGCTCCGAGAACCTAACAAAACTCTCAACACTCTCTTTTACTTTTTAGTGAACTTAGCTCTTTGCCTCATTTTCTCTCTATGTCATACTTAAACGTAGCGTGGCGGATCCTCTCCCATATCCGCCTATCTATACTTATACATATTCCCCACTATATAAACATCTTCTGCTTCCTCTCCTATCAATGCCACACGCTGCCGCATATTTATCTAGACTATATCCATATCGTTGATCTTTTAAATATTATCCTCTCTTATATAATAGTAAATATTTTATGCATAAATAAAGGTCGCACCTACTACTACGGATAAATATAAAGTTTCCTATAACATTATATGAACATTTCGTATACTAGATCTGTATAAAATACATATGTGCCCGTACAGGGTGTCTATAGTAGTAGTGCATAGTTTGGCATAGAGCAGTTGTAAAAAGAGAAATTTATAGGAGAAAGACGAATGCAGTAGGAAGATACATTGCAGTTACTTATGTCGGCAGTCCGTTATGCTTATCGAGAAGACTAATGTTGTATGTATGTAGTTGTGAGTTGCCTGCTATTACGACCACATAGTCCTCTCGTGCTTACAATTAGCTAGTTCAGCCAAAATACAGTACATCTCTTTAAAATGTGAGATAGAGGAAGGATACGGTGCAAATAGATGTGAGGAGAAGATGCTTAAGAAGAGTATCTTCGTGTGCAACTTAGCCTAAGTTTCACAGACACACACAGACACTATGGGCAATATGCTAGATAGATTATAAATCTGTATGGGATCGGATGATTTTGTTTAAGTCGGCTCATCCTTGTCTGCTGCTGTGCACCGAGAGAGATGCATGCATAGAGGGATTTTTAGTAGTTTGTTGGGAGTGCGTTCTGCTCCATGCCTCTTCGACTGCGAGCTATGCTCCTCAATTCTGAGCTCTGAGCTGATGTAAACGTACGGAAACCAGATGGACTTATTTATCTTAAGTGCACCTCATGAAATAGCCCTGGGCGGCAAGCACTGTCATTTCTCAACGATTAATCAGAGCTCCACTACAACTTGTCACTGCTCCACTTCCTTAAATCCTTTTTGCTCTTGGGATTAGTTGCGCGGAGGTGTCGCTCCTCACCACTTCCCTCAATATCTCCTGAACTTACAGATAATTTTCAAGACTTGCTCCCAAACTCCTCTGTGTCTCATGATGGATTGATCCAGAAAAAAAGTTTTTACGTAAACAACCAGGCAGATAAGATATCTAAATCTACTAATACAAACTAATAAGTAGCAAAGTAAATTTTAAGTAGTTACTTAAAACTTTTTCTACTTAGCACAAGAGTTCCTTTTCATCATAGAGCTCATGGCTAGCCACCATAGCAATAGCACCAGACATTTTCTGTCGTATATTTAGGAACTCTTTAGTAAATGATAGTATACTAGTTGAGTTATATTCTACAACGCAGTTAGTAGTAGCTACTAAAGGTAAGCTGATTAGATATGTACTTATTGTTCGTATGTGCTGTGCTGGTTAGTTAGAACGTATGATAGAGTAGGGCTGAAGTGAGGCATTCGTGACATTGAGATATTTAGCCTGAGAGGCATTAAATTCTATCTTAACATATAAAGAGGAGAATGTGCAGTAAAAGTTGTGAAACAAGGATAATGATGAAGCTGACGAGAAATTCGGAATGAGCGATGCAATGCGGGTGTTGTGGCTTGGGTATTTGTAACAAAAACACATACCTACCTCTCGAAAGCAACCAACATGAAGAAAAGAATGAAAACAGTGGAAAAAACCCGTGCCCAACTCAACAAATGTATTGCGTTAAGTTAGCTATGTAATGTTGTTCTTTTCCTCGAAATGTAAACTGACAGAGAAAAAGGAGGAATTTCCCTGTGTGCTCTTGCTCTACTAGCTCCTTGTACTTTCAGTCTATTGTGTTCTATGTTACGTTACGTATATTATAAATAGCGAAGTATTATTGTGGCACTACGATTGTTGCTCCTCTCTTTTGGATTATAAGAAAATAGAGTGTCTCTTCCTTTCAGGAGCTACTTGACTGATCGTCAGCTCAGAGCTCAGTCAATGTAGTCAGTGCACTCGTCGAGACGGTTAATGAGATTCTGCAAACTATTGTTTTATTATTATGTAGGTACTATTAATTCTTTCCTCTCCGATTCTTTCTATCTTCTTCTTGCTATTTAAGCCGTCTGTGAGGAGATGCAGAGAACTGTGAAGATGAAAAAGAACTGAAAATGTAAACTGTAAGTAAAGTGACTAGAATGACACGTATAATAAACGAAAGACTAGGTTGGAAAACTGACTGGACTGAATGAATGAAGTGGAACTGAGATATACACCGAACCAAACACGAAACTAAACTGACGGGAAACACGAGTCGGGCATCTGGATAACATGGCCAACCGAACCGATACATAACATCAACATCCCAATTTTCCCTATATACAATTTCTACCTAGTAGCTTAGCCCTGCCTGCCTAGTAGCCATCCCAAAAAAAGTACCTACGTACTTTTGTTGTAGCAATAGCTCCCAGCTCTGCTGATGCTTAGCTTAGCTAGGTACTTAAAACGGAAGCCAACGGCACTTTGCATGCTACTCACTTTATTTTATATGAAACTACCCACATATTTTATTGTATTCGCATAGAGCATAAAAGTAAATAATATAATAGGAGCTACACAAAGCAGTTGAGAAGAGAAGAGAGAGAGAGAGAGAGGAAAAAGCCCCCTGTCCCCTTATCCTGCCTGCTTGCCCTGACACTCATAAAACTTTCCAATCTGCAATATCATGTCTAGCATGCCCTGCTCTTATTCAATCTACCCGAATGGAACAATTCCGCTCAACTCAACGGTCAAACACAAAACCGTACATACATGGATTACACTTAACAGTTCATTCCATCCTTCCTTCCATGAAAGCATAAAGAGAGAGGGGGGTTTCATTTCTCCGTTATTTTTCACCCTCTCCACGAAATAATATCAATCCATGTACCACTATCAAAACTCAATGTCCATACACGTCATGTATCAACAACGAAATAATTCTCCGTACACTATTACGCTTTACAAGAGCCATTTCTAAAAAGCTCTATGACATATTTATATTTGCACACTGCTCCTGCTGCACTATATTGCAATGTGATAATAAAATTTATAGAATCTATATTACAATATAATCTCCTGTAGCATATAGTTGCGAATAATATTTGATCTGACTCAATAATATTATATTCTATATGCTTGATCATAATTCCCAGCTTTGGCTGCTTAACTTAATAGTAATAAGGATATAGTATAATATGTATAGACATAGACAAATCGGACTGCATAGTGACTATGTATCCGCAAGTTATAAGTTTGTAAGCGACAAGGAATGAAAATTTTATTTCAGACTTGCTTGGTTAGGGTTACATGGTTACACGTATAGAGGAGATGGATTTTCGGGTGGATGGATGTATAAGTCGCTACTAAATATGTTGGGAGATATTTTCGAGATAGGAAGATATGGATCTGCCGAGACCATTACTCACACAGATGAGGAGAGAGAGAGAGAAGGAGTAGGTAGATAGAGGAGGCTAGTTGACTTGACATATACTGCGACTCCATAACATAACTGAATGAGTGAGTGAATGCAGCTCGGGAGATGCGAACGAGGTTTAGCTTATAATATCTGCAGACGAGACTAGTAGGAACTGTTCGAACAAAACCAGAGTGCACACAGAGAGAGAGAGTGAGTGAGTGAGAGAGAGGCTGATGCATGCATGTCTATAGCCACTAAATAATATAAATATCTCTATGGATGTGGATATTGTAGAAACATAACTGGATTCTTTAACTGGCTTTGCTTTTTCGTTTGTATTTGTAGTTGGCTGGTGTAGTTAGGGAGGACGGCGGATAACTTATGCATGGACTATACTCATTACTACATGCACACACACACGACATAGCTAGGAAGGATTTATATATTTATATTTTATACAGAAGAGGATATGCGTCTGATGTTCTCTAGATTATTGGTTTGCTTAGCCTGCCTGCTCTCGCTCTCTCTCTCTCTCCTTCTAGTCAATCTCCCTTTCGGTGTGCTGTGGCTCGTGCCAGGAGAACCCTTCGTTTTTCCTTCGTTCGGTAACAGCTGATGGAAACGACAGATGTGAGGATGGTTGTGAAAGGACACGTGCCTTCTTTCCTACTGCTTCCCTTCCGTCCCATTTACACCCCGAATCCTAATGTACATAAGGAGGAGACAGGAACCGATATACTTTTACATAAGTTCAGACATATCACTAAATTCTCATTCACTGCTTAGCCACACTCGCTCCTTCCTTCCTTCCATGTCAGAGAGATTGAGAAGGAACGGCGAGAGAGAGAGAGAGAGAGAGAGGCACACAATGCATACATACGCACACTACTTACTTACCAATGCCTAGACATACACAAATGCCCGTCCCTTGAGAGACTACACTCAACTCACTCACTCACTCACTCACTTTCCCTATAATATAGATAGCCAAGGCATAATAATAGGCAGGCAATGTGATGCAGCAGATCAGATAGAATGTTTTCCTTTCATTCTTTTCCTTACTCATAGTCATAACATAACTTTATTACATGTGCAACGAACTTAGGACAAAGGTGCATGCACACACACAGGGATCACAATATCAAAAAAAAACTTCCAATACTTGACTTGTGCCTAGTCAGACTTAACTTCCCTTTGTTTGACAATATTACATCAATAGAGATACTCGTAAAACGAACTTATTTTAGTGCATCCATGCCATGGACTCTATACAGACATTTAAAAAATAAGAGATACATATTTATTGCATGTGTATATGCTATATAGCTAGAGCTACCTAGGTATAGTATACGGTTCTGTTTGCCTCTGCACCAACTACCAACCAACCCAGGACAATGCATAACTTTATCTATGCTCCTTCGTGCATTATCAATGCCATTGAGTTTGATTGGAATTTAGAACAATTTCTAGCACATACTTGCATTTTAACATTGTAAATATGACGAATGATGTGTGTGTACCCTTTTTCATCAATATAATTTATTGATTATTAGTTGACATGCGTTCCCTTTTTATTTTATAAAACTACTTTGCATGTGAAAATAATAGGAGGGACTTGAATAGAAGGAGAAGGGAACCAAAAGTATAGGAACGGTTAAATGTCAATACATTTATATATTACTATGCAAGTCTAACTCGAAGTTCTCTAGATTATTTTTTAGATATTTAGGTATACTAAGGGAAAGAGAGAGAGGGAGAGCCTATTTCAAAGTCTGCTTCATTGTGCATTGCATTGAAAGGTTTACATAGCCTAACTCATTTCTATATTTAGGCAGTGGTTATTAAATTTTAATTGGTCTGCCAAATATTTACATACACGTATAAACATTCTAAAAATAAACTGAAGATAGTCTCAGATTTTCTGCGGGTTAAGTTACCAAATAGTTCAGAAAATTCAAGGCAACAGGATGTATTTCTTTAGTGTGTATCATTAAGTTGAATTGGATTTCAAGAAGATTCAGTATAGGAATAGGAAGAGATAGTTGAGCAAAGTATAACGATATCATAATATAGGAGTAGTAGTGAGTAGTGAGTAGTGGTAGGAACATATATGGGGTAACTTGTACACACCGCATTGCAGTTTATCTCCTTTGGTTCGTTACACAGTGGATATATTGGAATTCGTTTAGAGACAGTTGAGAGAGGCAAGAAGAAGGAAGGAGCTGTCTCTTTCTCTGTACACATAAATAAAATTGTTTCGATGGCTTTAGAATTGACATGAGCATTTATAGTAGGACGATGTGAGTGTGTGTGTCTGTGACTAGCTTATTAATTCTGCATCATTCCTGATCCTAGTATAATATATTATTTTCTACATGGAAATATCATTAGGAGTATAATAGCCAAGGGAATCTGTGTGTCTGGGATGGAAGTGAGCTAGCTTTAGAGAGACTGCTACTAGTACGATGGAGAGTGGAAAGATAATATAAATTATAAATAGGCAAGGAGAGAGAGCGAATTGGATTGGATGCACAATGGACAAGCATGGCACAAAAAACTGTCAGCTTTCCCTTACCCGGAATCCCAGGATTAAACAAATGGCTTTGTTTGGTTGGGGTACGTACGTAACGTAGGAAGGACACAGTCACAGGAGTTTGTAAAAATGATGTAGTAGTAAAATAGCACTGGAGTCCTGTGTGAGTCAGAATGTGGGAGAAGAGAGGAGGCCGAGTAAAAATGTGAGATTGACAGTAGCCGGCTACAGTTTCAGTTGGCCTGGCCGAGTTGCGAGTTTCATGCAATGCAAACGATTTGGCTTTGCATTCAGTTCGCCGGCTGTTTCTGGTGGCCTGAGGTGAGTCTCACTCACTGAGAACGTTGGTTGGGGCTATATGTTATGTAGTAATATTATGATGTTGGCCGTCTGTGATGGCGTACTATGGTTTTTCAGTTGGGAGGAACGGAGCACATTTATATCTGGAGAACTGAAGGAGAGAGATGCCCGTCGCTGGGCGAATAGAGAATGAGATAGATAGCTAGATAGAGAGTCTTGTGAATGGAATAAGGAGAACTGATTGAGTTAGACTAGTAAAATGTAGTAGACGAATTGAATGTAATCCAATGCAATCGAATGGAATTCAATGAATTGTACTGTAGCGTAGATCGAATAGGTGGGAGTATGTCGAAAGAGAGAATGAGATTCTCAATCCGTCAGAATTGAGTTAAAAGGGAAAGGACGGAGAAGAAGGAGGAGGTGGAGGAAGTAAGGATATCGAACTTATCAGTTGACCACGGACACTAAAAGTGAGAAGATGATGAAGAAGATGTTGATAGTTGACCAATTGTCGGTCACAGCCCATGACACGTAAATCACGACGAGCACCAGAAGAAGAACAACAACTGTGACTTATGAGGATAACAATGGAACGTTAACAACAATGAACTGAACAGAAGGTTACCGACTCGTGACACGACATGGAACTAATTAATTTACTCTGTTATGATGATGTGACTTAGTACTCCTACTCACTCCAGGACCATTCAGCAATGAGATTTCTTTCTCTCTGTCTCTCTTTCTATAAGGACTACGAGATTAGTGGTGATAGGTGCTAGGAATATATTCTTTTCTCTTTTGAGACTCTTTTAGGAGTGGGGGGAAGTGTGTGGTGGAAGTGGAAGGCCGCGTTGAGTGATTTCTGATAAGACTAGACGAGCTAAAAGACACTTGACTTGATTTGCTTGTAGTTCCTGGAGTTGGAGTTTAAGTTGCGTTGACTTTGACTTGACTGACCCGACGGTGGGAAAATCAGACGAGAAAAGAAGAAAAAGGAGACAGCAAGACAGACTGCTCCAAACCGAAGTGCACGAGCACTAAACGTCTAAGCACGACACACTCTTTACTACTGAGGAGTAAGAGGAGCCGAAGACTGGGCTACCCGGATCGCATCCCACCGCCGCCGTCGCACTTGCCCAGCTCCGTTTTCTAATCCCGAAATTTCCCTGCTTCTTACACAACTCCGTACTCCTCCAATGTAATGAATGCTCACTCTCACTCACTCACTCACTCACTCACTCACTCACATGCACACACATACACACACAGCAGCCTCAGCTCTCCACACTCACACAGCACACCGAATTTCTATTTCCTCCTTGCTTTACTATGACTACATACCGAAACACTAGCGTGCATCCTGCTACACACAGACTCTTCTGTTTCTCCACTTTCTGCACATTCGGCCGAGACGTTGCTGCATGGCAGAAATGAAGAAGAAGAAGCCGGAGAGCTAGTAGCTAGTAGTATAACCACCGTATCCCGCTAACTTCTTTTCCTTGTTGTACCTAGTCAATGTATGTATGCAGAAAAGAGAGCGAGAGAGATGCCCGCAATGCCATCATCAGACTTTTACATATAGACATACATAAGGATATGTATTTAGTTGCACACATATTTACTTAGTGCATAATGTAGATAGGGAGTCCTGGTATTTGGTAGGATGAGTATTTTCCCTTTCCTTACTTTACTTACTCGATTCAAGTAACTGAAAGTCCCAGTCTGCCCAATCTCCACTGCTCCGATCCTTGCCTAGCCTTGCTCGGATCTTTTTCACACCCGCGCAACTCCATCCGTCTTCGATTCTTCTTAGCCAGCCTCAAAGCCTCTCTTCTCTTGCTGCTTTCCTCTCTGTGCCACACCACACCGTACATACACTCACTGCTTTTTCTCCTGTCATATTTTCTCGGGATTCCCCTTCAACCAACCAAGTCTGCCGCAATGCAATATGACTTCTTCTTCTTCTTTTACTACTTTACTTACTACTATGTATGTCTATCTCCACCACTCAGCTCACACATACACACACATACAGATGCACACACGAGGAATACATATCTCCTCTCCACAATATTTCCTACTTGTTTCCTATCCAAAAGAACAGAACCTTCTGCCTTCTCACTCACATCACATCAACCCAAACAGAATTTCAACCTATCTGACGTGCTACATATCAAAAGCGAACCCAACTCATCCCAAATCCACATTGCATTTGCAGCTCATATTTCAAAAGTAGTCAACACCAGTCCGATCCCTAATAAGTAATAGCTCTGTAATTGAATCATTGCTTAAAATGTCATCAGACCAGACAAGAACACACTACAGCCCGAGATCTCATTTCCTCAGACGCTCTCGTCCTCCGAAGATTCTTCTTCTTTTAGCTCTCTCTCTCTCTCTCTCCATCTCATCCAACAGGCCTTATACTTACTAACCACTTTCCTTGTTAATTTCAGAACATTCCTCTAGCAGCTCTCCTCCAACATCTTCGTTCATCTCTGCACTTATTGCCAAGCGCCGCCTAGTACAACATCCTAATTAATAAGACGGCAACTAATAGTCTAATGCACGTTTCATAATAACAAGCAGTTAGGAACCGTTTAATTTCCCCGTATCAACACTTGCAATCTTTAAATCTCATTGAGCATCATAAAATTTTAATAGAGGAATTGCAATTTATACTAATCTCATAAGGAAAATTGCATTGCTTTATTATTGTAGATAAAACATCTCTAGTTCTCTAGCAGTAAGTATAAGATCCAAATATTTACTACCGTCACTACTAATTACACAGTCTCCCGAATAATTAGTAGGTAGCTTCGTACATTCTGAATTTCCCTGTACTTTAATAGTAACAGTGGGTCATATAACTTCCGTCGTACTTTCACTGCCGGCATTTCACATGTTTATGTCTTCTACCTAAAGCTATGACATTTAATACCCGTATCATGTAGCAATCTGTATCTGTCTGTTCCATATAGAAACATGTTTCGTGTCTGCTGCATAATCCAACTCTCTTTATCTCTGAAGATGCTTTGGCAAAAGTAGCAACTGTATCTGTAATATGTCTCTATTACATAATAAATAGATACCGCTGCTTACTACTAACCTGAAATGCGAATCAATAGGTAAATAGGGCTTCTTTTCTACACTAGCGATTCAATTTCATATTTCAAGTAGCACTTTTAGCTATTTGCTACATGAGACATACCAGGAATTCCTATTCTTTGTATTAGTCAAGAGTAATAATAATAGAATAGCATTGCATACATTGTAAACCCAACATATGATAGCTAGTGAAAATGCCAAGTTAAATACTTCTATAACTACGCATTTACTTTTACTTCACATTGAATTAGGATGAAGTGATACAATATTATTCTTTCTCATTTTTCAACAACCGTTAGCTAAGGAACGCAGTGAAAACATGCACATGCCATAATAACATTCTTTTCAATATCCTCCTCCTCCTCGCAGCATCAGCAGCAGTGACTCTTTGAACGTAGAGACGAACAATAGGATTGTCTTTATCTACCTACATCCTAACTCTCCGCCGACATTCTACACATACTAAACTTTTATACACACACCGCCGTGTAACAATACTGTTTACTCAATTCCAGAATAAACACTATCCACTAACTTCCCTCTCATAATATTTAATAGCAATATTATTACTGGTTTCTAGTTCAAAATAACCTTATTGAGTTTTAGTTTGCACAGTGCTCGGCTATTTATGACTTTCTTACAGCAAACTTGATCCTCATTACTTTCCCCATTGTCATCTCTACAAAAGACAGCTAAATATAAATTTCTATAGCCATAGTTTGCACATTTTCTCCCTTCATTCTAGAAAAATCAAAAGAAATATTGCACACACTTTTACACTGTTACAAAAGCGAAACTCCTATACAAAATACACAATGCACAGTTATTTCGGGATCATTATCTTTTGAACTCCAGTACCTGCATTATATTTAAGACGTAGTTGTTGTAGATAACGAACTACGTCCATTTTCCTATTCCTCCATCAGATGAAGCCTAATTCTATTCAGTTTTAGTTAATAGCTTCAAATGAGCATCCAAATTGAAGTTTAACTATCCTGTTTGGTTTCTTGGCTCCATTTTACTGTCATTGAGACCTCAAAGTCCGAAAACATATTTTCTATAAAAAAACCAAAACTTTTTGGTGATAATATTCTGGGCATCATTTTTGAGTCAACGTAACGTCAATTTGAAAATTGTATATGTGTGCGATGAAATCCTTCAGTGTCCCATAAAACTGTGTATTCAAAATATGAAGTTAGAACGGTAATTTGTTTTTCAGTTAGACTTTCCTGAAGTAAACATTTTTAAATTCTGTTGTCTTTAAAATTGGTTGATTCCGTTAGATGGTCATGCTTTATGTAGTCTCGCCTAGTAAAATACAATTATTTGCAATTTAATTGTGCTATAATATACTGCTAGACTTGCTATTTTTTATTCGACAATTATTGTGTGAGTACATATACTGCGGATGTGTATTTTGGTATTCCAGTACAGTAACAAATTAAAGAATTTCATTTAGCGAGCCAATAATACCAAAATTCATTTCCTGTGAATTTCACTGGGATGCATTATAAACATAGCAGGACAGTCGAGCAAATATTTGCACTCGTAGTTCTGTAAACCCGTTCAAATAAAAATAGGGATGCACAAATGAAAAATCTATCGGCCATTTTTAATGCTCATGGAATAACATAAGATATAATAACATGTAATAATATGATTAAATAGGTTATCGGTTAGCCTGAAGATCTGTACCTATCGTAATAGTTTATTTCCAAAATTCTCTAAAGTTTTGACACAGTACGCGTATGGATTTACTTACGAAGGTATGTATTAGTAATTAGCTATAGAGTTGAAATGAATGAACTCCTGCATGTAATAGGTTTCTCACTCGACTGAAGAAACCCAACTCGTTTCCTAAAATCCAAGCTAACACTCTTCCATCAATCATCATTCCATTTCAATACCTACTTTGCCAAAAATTCAGCAATCCTCGTCTCTCTCATCAACTCTGACTGCACACTGCACCGCACACCATTCTTTTATTAATTTCCCTGTTATCTCAGTATATTTCAGTTCGTGCCAGCCATTATTCCTCTCGGAGTCATAACTGCCGATGTAAAGCAATTCAATGTGAAATGAAATGTTTTGATGTCAGCCAGTTAGGGAGCTAAATCCTTAGCAAAATCTTTTCATTTTCTCCGTCTCAACATGCTCCGCTCCGTCTCTCCGACTTACATACTTAAAGGTAAAAAAGTGAAGTCGGATAATGTGTACGTGGTACAGCCACTTAGATCAAGATGAACAAAACCAACTTCCCCCACTACTTTACTCTTTTCCCAGTCACATCGAATCATTCAATCAACTTAACACACTACTACATTACATCATGCGCCTCCAAATAGACTTTATGGAAATCGACTGCACGACATAGGAGCCCTTCTACTTACTGATGAACCTTCCGGACAATCTTCGTCTCCTTCCTACATTAATTTTTCTTATAATTATTTACAGATTTTTTTTAATTGCAACAATTACTTTGTAACTATGCATAAACCTAATAAATTCATTTCCGTAGAGCCTGTGTTTAAATGATTTTTATATATAATTAAAATTAATTGTTGGTTAATATGTACAAAACAGTATAGTTAATATACATGTAGATTTTTGAAATCATTGAATGCATGTAATTCATCAATTAGCATACATCTCTGGCCAACATAATATGGCAAAAGGGACTGGGTTTCTTTGTCGGAGGACTACAATATTGCACGGACATCTTTGTCGTGTTCTCATGCAAATCTAATTTAACGATGAAGCCATTCTGGCAACTATATCCGAGAATCCGACTCTATTCTGTAGTGCACTCCATCAATATATTTATGTTTGAGAACTGCTTCCACTACAGTACACAAACAACTCCAGTCTACAGCTCCTTATCACTCACTAAATATCTCTCTACTTTTATATCCGTCTTAGTATATTGTATTATAAACATATAAGATGGATATACCCTGATTTAATTGTCAGTGTATAAGTGGAAAGCTAAGCATTAAATAGGCAGATGAAGTATAACTTTAAATACTATAACCATATTTTCCAATCCCACTATGGTATACATAGAATAAGCAAGACGTCTGCATCATTTTCACCAGTTTAAGTTCATCTCGTGTATATCCTTAGTACACTTATCATGCTGCAATATTCATGTCACATTCTTTGTCACTCAGTTTTATTCCTCTTAAAATTTTTGTTTTTGGCCATAGTTTTTATTTTGTGCATGTGCCAGTGCTAGAAATACAATCATGACATATTTTAGGTCAGTGTAGGTTGAAGTAATGAAACAAGCCGCAGCAGTTTAACTACGCATTACATATCGTAAGCTCAGATGCATAGAATGTACATTCGGGTTTAGTGCTAAACGGCCAATATAATCTGCCATCATTTTATTAGCTAAGTGGATATTAAATTCTAATAAGTACCTACTTGATATTATTAGTCTCAATCACATACATTACCTTAGGCTTTTATTACTGTGAAGAATTGCATGGATTTTATCTGTACAGATGCAGATACCTATACAGACATAATATATAAATAGGCTTGATAAGATTTTATATGCTTAACAGTGTCACTGACGTATTGCTTACAATGCTTAATAAATGTAAAAGCATAAAATGGCAAGAGTTATTTTGCTAAGCGTGTCTTTTGCCTTGTCATCCATTTGAAAATGTTAGTTATTGTAAGTCTGTGCTAGGGTGGCTTATAGCTATAATAATATTATTAGCGTGATATTCCTTTCCCTATAGACAATTGGAGGTTTAGTTGAGAGGAAGAACATAATATCGAGCAGTTGTTCTTACGATACGATTAGAATGCCAGTCATATTATTACAAGGAAGTTAACCTCAAAGAACAACTTGAGTATAATAAGCAAGAAGATCAGATAGAGGCAGTCAGTCCCTGCGACTACTCCACACACATCCCATTAACTCACGTTTAGGCTGTAGACACAACTGCAAAGATAAAAGTGAGTAGTCGGAGGAGGAATTCTTCGTTTTCTATATTTTGGCCAGAGCAACGAAAGCGCCGAGTAAGTGAAGTGAAGTGAGGATCAGAGTCAAATAGGTAGATATCTATAGATATAGATATTATGTTTGTATGCAAAATGTGTTTATCTGTCTGTAGGAATAGGAAAAGAGCGTGGTAGACGCAGAATGCAGATAGGAGTGATTGCCAGAAGTTGGCACTAAAGCATATTCCCCGACTCTACCCAGAAGGTTAAAATTTATGATTCAGAGCAGAAAATTTGAGAGAACCAAGTTCTATGTAGCTGTAATTCTGATTCGCGAAATATTTACCACACAAATTGCGTTACACAATATCCACTCCACTTACTCGCTCACACCAGATTTGTTCATTTAGCCCAACTTCACTCTCACATCACAACAAGACGCTCAACTGTCTATCCAGACACTTCTCTTACTCCCGCATGCCGTAAATACTTTAATACGTGCCGGAAGTCTTTCAAGTCCTTACTCAAATTTTACCTCCTCCTTAAGGCGTCAGAAAGTTTCCCTCTAGGCACCCCTTCCCTGCATATTAACAACGTTCATAGCTACTTATGCCTACTTATTAAAATCTGAATCATTCTGCGAATATTTCTTCATTCCTTTGTTACCTTTAAGCGTTTTCCGATATTTGCGATTTTTGATATACCTAGTACATATTATACTATAAACAGTTGCAACTCGCAAACGTAGCTCAGAATTTTTCAATACAAAATATTTTGTAATGTTTACTGAGATTTTTTAATTAATGATGTCGTGCATTAAACAGGTTAAAAAATTAATTACCTATCTTTTTCATAAAAGCTATGGAGTTAAGCCTGACAAAGAGCTCGGTTGACCTACGACTTATTTATCTATTTTGCTAATACTCCACTTTATTCTTCTTCACTATTAAATATATCTGTCTGTATTCCTGTATACAGCTACTTGGTATACTATTAACGTATACTTGTGTACGTAAATATATTTAATATTTAGATGGATACTATTTACTTAAGTACACATGGCAAAATATCCCACCTCAGCTCAGTCTCGTCTTTTCAATTCCGCTTCTGAACTATAAAGCTTCCTAATAATTTAAAAGTATACCGTTACGCATTTCCTTTCCTGGCTTAGCCTTTTCGACTTTCTAGAAATCTGTTCATCTCTTTTGCTGCATTTATGAAAATTTTAAGCGCCTTCCTGTACAATGTCCGCAGGGATCGGAAGTCGACTTTGTAGTTATTTACTTCGACAATGTGCTAATAATATTATATCCATCTGTATGCATCTCATACAGAAAAGAGATATTGACATAAATACCTACCTAGGTAAGTACGTCACATTTATTATTAAATCATTGTAACTCATTTTGTCCTTACTTTTTTCCAAGAAGTTTACGTAAAATGTGCTTATTAAGTAATATTACATATTTAACTTATGCAGATAAGCGTGGGTGGAAGAAATTGTTCTTTCTTCTAAAAAAAAATCCCGATTTTAAAATAAAATACACGGTTACGGCAATTTTGGATATAATGTAACCGCAAGAAGTTTTCAATCCTTTTTCCCCTTCCTTTTCAATTTCCTTTTATTTTTTCTATTTTTATTCATTAATTCCTATCTAAATATATCGATTCACTGTCCATTATTATACTTATTATATAATAGATGTTATTGTACGGTAAAAGTTGGATGAGCCATTCAGATTTACATAATTCAACGTTCTTGCACTATATTCCCATCAACATTGTATAACATTAATTAATTGCTTATAGATATTATATAATCATAATAATATAGTAAACCATTTTTCATAGCTGATCTTGGAAAATAAAATAGTTAAGCAGTAAGATTCTATTATTCTGAGAGTTACAACTATTCCTTCTACTGAACTATGACAATTGACAGTGGCGTCAAATTGATGAATGGCCATTTAATTTGAAGTAATTAAGTAACAGTGAAGCTACTTAAGGATATAATTATTTAACGGGACGTTGGCTGTAAATGACAATGGTAAAGGAGGATTTAATATTTTAACTCTTGAGCTACATACTAATAGCTATAATTCTCTTTTGTACCAAGCATCATTAGTATAGACATCGCGCTTTGCGTGCTGAAGAACACGTAGCTATTTGCGAACGGTGCTATAAGGCGCAGAATAATATTAGAAAGCAGCGTGCATAGGTAACTGTTCATGCATACTGCACAGCAACATAAAAATGTCAGTGAAAATGAAGTGACGGAAAGTCCGACAGTAGTGCAGTGAGTCGATTCCGTTTTCTCTGCCCTCCCAACTGACTTTTTTCTCTATCCTTTTTCGCGTCCTGTACTGAAACGTAGATAAATTCACGCACTCATTGTCAGTTAGCCTAATGGATTGTCTGTTCAGTTTTGCTTTCTCATCACCAAATTCGAAACGCTGAGTGAATCAGAAATTCCAGACTCTCTGCTTTCAATCTAATACACAAAAAGGTTTTTTCCTCCCTTTTTATCCACTCCGTATTTCGTAAACAATATATTTACGACCTGTCTATTTTTCTCTAAAGTTGCCCAGTCTCTTTCATTTCTCTTTAAGTCATTTACTCCACCTACGTTACGTTACTGCTTCATAATAAAAGCCATGAACTGATTTAAACCCTTAAGTACCTAATTCAAATTACGATGTTTTGCATAGACCATCCTACTGATTTATAAATTCACATCAACAACTTTCATTTTGTTAAAAAGTATGTACCTACCTACCCACTTCAATTTAAAGTACCTACCTAGGTACTTTATAATTTTTTCCAAATACGTTCTTTGTTCATTGTTCCATATAAAAGTTAAGTGGGTTAAGGAAGCCTTGACTATTTCTAATAAATATCATGTATGTTTAAACAGTCAATTTTGCAACAATCAATAATTCAAAGAACAAAAACGAATTGCGACTAAATTACTTTATTCTACCTAACTAATTTTGTCCAGAATGAAGCTCACTGATATTAGAAATAAATATTATTTGAAACTATAGACGTTTCTGTGGGCATCAAAAAGATTGGCAGCGTGTGCACCTGGATGACATGACTCTCTTTTTCAGTTTGCTAATTTATCTTTATCGCATATACCGGAAAATGAGTTCGAATGGCATATTATGAGTTCATGTTAATCATAGGGTGCCATTTCGCTCCAGTGCATCCCTGACATGTCACTATGACAAGAAAATTACATTTACTAATGCCTGGTAGTGGTAACTAAGGTGTACATCCCTACATATTAAATGAGCATAGAGTAAGAGTGGATTGAATCTAGCAATAGTAGAAACACAGTACGCATACCGACGGAAGGAGCGCAGCAGACGATAGACGTTTTATTTAGGTAATGATATTATGTTGGCATAAAACACGATCGCTACCTGATGTTACTGAACACACGAGAATATTATTATTGCATCATCCTGCGAGTTAAATTACCTATACTAAACCTCTCTAGTAAGTCACGCTGTTTAATTTCTGCAATATTTGCAAAAAATCGTGAATAGTAGAGATAGAATACAGACGGTTTACACCCCCACAATTAGACCTTGTGTCGCGTGCACTAAGCTCACCGCTCACCTGCCACTAATTATTTGAAGCTATAGAAGGGTCAGCAAATAAAAACAGTTAATAAATTACAGATGATGTTCACTTTTATCAGAAAATATACTTTTACATTTGTCTTGTATGATTATTATTAGGTACGTATGTATTTTATAATTTGATTCCATGCACTTTTAAGCTCTAAGATTTAATGCTGACTCCATAGCGTAGCCTGCCTCAGAGAACATTGTATCTAGGTATTCATGAATTTGGGGGCATCACACATGATATTTGCTTTAGGTATTCAGTGCTAGAATTAAATTAATGTCTATTTGATATTATAGTGAGCAATTTAGAGGGAATATGCCAGTGAAGAGTTTATTTATGTGGTCGCTTAATGAAGATAGTCATAATTTCATTAGGGAACGTAGCAGACATAAGTTCATTTCCTTAAGAGTTTTCTCATAACAAACGAGCGAATCAATTACTTTAATAAATGTCGAAATGTTGGTAAGTACTTATAACGAAGCTGAACATCAGAAAACCTGTGGTCACATAGCTTTCCAGGGAAATAATTATTTTCTTTCGCCATTACATTTATTATTAATAGACAAGATCTAATTTGTAGGTGTAAGGGAGTAACTAATAGGTACCAGTACCACGGTAAGGGAAAGTATAATGCCCTTGAATCCTAGCGAATTATTTACGTTACATTAAGGGTAGTCAATATCGAAATCACATCGGATGTAATTAATTTTCAAGCAACGATTAAATCGTTGCTTCTTTGAGTGTTCCGATTTTCCGATTGTTAATTTTCGGCTAACTGAGTGATATTTCCAGGATTTGAATTTAGCGCATTCTAAAACACTAGACTGAGAATGATGTAAACTGCGACAGAGAGAAAATCCAAATCGATTCTAAGAAAATC
>JABASI010000224.1:0-47449 GCA_019776505.1 Tomocerus nigrus
AAGTTAGGATTTCGAAAAGAAAATCTTTCCTCGAAATTGGGAAATATTTCTTTTCGAAGTTCTAACTTCCAAACCAAATAATCAGAATTCTGTTATTCACGATTTTGTAGACAGTAACTTTATGAACATTTTGCGTATTTCAGATTTTAGATACGATAACTCGTTCAATAGTTCATTCGATTTGAAAAAGGGTCTCTTTTACATTTAAATGTCAATAATTCAAATATTCCGCGTTCTCTTTTACAGCCTTCTTAATGATAAATTGGAAATAAAAAACCAATCAGCTACAAAACTTTGTAGTAAAGTATGAGTACCTTTCCACTGCAAATCTTTTTCCTTTTTGAGTGCTTTGAATGTTCAGGAGAATATGATTAATAATAAACACTGCGTGACAAACTAGATAATGAATCACACATTATTTATTATTCAATTTATTTTGCTAGTGATTTTATAGGAATGACATGACGCCAGTCAAAATAGCGATTGGGTTATGACGTCCTTATAAGGCAGGTGCTTGGTAAGTTTGAGATAGGAGTAGGTATATATTTTACGACAAAAAAGAATTTGTAGCATAAGATTAGCATGACGTAGCTTTGGGCCTTTCTGTGGTCATGTAATTCAACTACAAAATCGAGGATTCCGACATTTTGAGACAACTTACAGAGCAAGGTATTTGTACTTAAGTTGTCATGGTTTTGTGTTAGAAGGTAGTTCCTTCGGAGACTTTCGAAATTAAAATTTCACCTTTTCTTTTCACTTCCTACGGGCGACAAAATCGTCGTTTCCGTCACCAGTCTGTGTTGTGTATTAACAGTGCAGTCTGTATACAGACTGGCGACAAAATCTTCATTTCTGTCGCCAGTGGAAAAAAGTGTAATTTCCAAATTCGCATATGAGAATACCTTCTGCCGCTTCTCCATTGTTACACGAGCCTTGTGTGCAGAGTTACAAAAAAATTTGAAAAATAGAGCAAAGAAATACAAAGGGCATCATCAGGAGTTAATGGTCATAACTTTCTTCTTCCTTCAAATATGCGATAAAAATCAAATTACATTTTCTCTATGCTATAACCACACTCTGAAAAAAATTTGAATTTTTTGTGATACAGAATTTTATCGTTTTAATTGTTGTCCATGATAAATACTCGAAACACACTTAAAAAAGGGGAGTAGATTTCAAAAATGTAGATTATTGCACATTATTAAGTCGTTTTCTTTCAATCCGGTATATTTCCAAAGCTAACTCCCCTCCTTAACTACGATGAATTCCATTTAAGGTAAATAAGGAGACGGGCTAAGATGTATAACAATATGAGATAATAAATGAGAATGTCGGGCTGAGTGCCAGGCCTGGCAGAGGAAGGTGAGAGGAGAAACGGGGAAAAGGAGGAAGCCTGCGCTTTCTTTGGGTGAGTGTTTGACTCTGCTTTCTTTTGACTCTCCGCTACGTGTAAATGTTGGCGGAGGAATGCAGGAGTTGTGTGTGTCCATGAAGCCAAATGTGTAGCTGTAGAGCGAGGGAAAGTGGAAAGGGAAAGATTGAGACGAGCGAGGCCGGGCATTGCTGCTGTGTTGACTGAGCGTAGTGCATTGCATGGAATCCTATCTACGACATCCGGAACGGGCAGTGTGTAGAGGAGGAAAGCTGGAGGAGTCGCGGGTTCTGTGCCGTTGGGTATCAGTCAGAGCTAAGCCACTCTCTCCACTCACACTTTGTTTCTCCAGCTCCACTTCCAATTGCACTCTCTCTTTGGAAACAACTCGTCAACTAACGACAACTTTCTCCTGCCAACCGACTCTTGCATAATCCTGGAAACAGGCACCACTATCTGTGCAACTCCATGCAAGGAGTAAATAAATAGCATCTGCTAATTACGACGAATAATATTCAAATTAGCTAAATGGACATTAATTTAAAATGTTCCGAGATTAATTGTCAAGTCAGCTAAGAAGTGCGTGGCGACTAATTTCTACGCAGTAGGAGACAGCAGATATCAGTTGTTTGTCAAATTGTGAGGGATTTCTCCTCTTGTCTCTCCTTGCCCTAATTGAAGAGTTGAGCGGGGCTGGCTGGTTGCTGCTCGTTCTATTCCAATCTCATCTCACCACTTTCAGATTTGAGAAATGAGCCGGAGTTAAGGCCGTCTCTCCACAGCCAAACGGACCTGTTTACCATTTCTCAGTGTGAGAGCCTCTGACTTTATAGAAACTGTTGTGTGTTGTCTTGTGGGTGCTCTGGCCTGGGATAAAGTGAACTCCTTCATTTTTACAGAGTGGCGAGGAGGGAAGAAGGGTCGGCGGCTAAGGAATCCTGTCTGTCTCATCATTTGAAATTCGCAGAGACTGGAAATTCCTTTGCCTCTCTCCTCCCGGCAACATAAAATCCAAATAAATTTCATTTAATGTTCGTCTTGTCTCAACTGTCCACTTTATTATTATTACTCGTGTCATTACTGTCATCTTGCAGTTCTTATTGAAAATATGTTCAGTGCCATCAGTTTTCTTGTGCTCTGATCTGACCTGACGCCACTTATACCTATCATCCAGCCATTACAATTTTTCCATGAAACTTTCTCAAGCGCACGCTAGCGAATTAAAGTATTTGTAGTGCTCAGCTCAACTCAACGTCTCCTCCTCTCAACGGCCGATGCACGTAATTGTCCAAGTACCTTGCAGTTCACTCATTCCTCTCGCATCTGTCACAACTTCTCCTTATTGCGACTTGGGAAATCCGCAGGACAATCTACACGACAATTATTACTGTCTCCATTTCCACAGACGCGTTTCTCCGTCTCAGACCAGACCCCCTCTCATTGGCCACAGTCAAAGCAACAATTTAACAATTTACAGCTCTACGTGGCAGTCCCTACAAAATCAATGCAAACAAAAGTGAATATTTTGCGTAAAGCCTAGTGGAAGTTGTGTTTAATTATTGCCCTACGCAAATATTAATGTGAGTTATTGCATATACAAAGACTGTAATTAACTAACTGCCATTTAATATTTCCTCTAAGCACAGAGGAACAGTTAATAACTGGTCAATGTACTAAATGCTACTTTAAACGCAAGAGAAATAATTCCATTTACTCACTTCTTACTCAACTTTCACGAATTAAAACATTGGTCAACAGTTTGTGGTCACAGTCGTTTGAAAATTAATTCTGAAGCGGACTTGGTGGTCAAAAGTTTGGAAACGAGTATTGAAGTATTGGAAAGAAAGCTTTTCTTTGCAACGAGTACTAACAGTATAATAAATCCATCGACGCATTTCCACTTCAAGTACTTCAGGATCATAATATTCCTGTTTAGAACTACATTTTTAATGAGTGTATTGATTACAAGCAGGTAGACTTGAAAACTCGCTGAAAAACTGACAAAAAAGTGAGACAAGAGAAAAGTGATTGTGGTAGAAACGAGTAGAAAAGTTGAAGTGAATATTATAGCTGTCTACTGATGTACATTGAAACAGTGGGGCACTAATTAGAGTTGAGGACTTTTACTTATTTTAGGGCTCAGCAGTGGCTGTCGCCTGCCAAACGAAAGGTATACTAAGGCGAGTAGGGGGAAAGCTGCACTTAGCTCGGCTAAACTATTGTGTTGCACTCATTGTAGCATTTTCCTTTGGAAGGCGAGGAAAGAAAAACTTTCTAATCTCCATAAAAAATAGAGCGGACTCGCTTTGTCGGGGAAGTTTGATGTAGCCGTAGTGAAGAGTATTTGCACGGAGGTTTTTGCTAATGCAATAAGGAACGGGAGCGTAACTGAAAGTAAACAAGTCGCTCCGTAGGTGGAAGATAGTTGCTAGACGAGACATACGTCCGTCTACGTATGTATATTGGCGGAGTGGTGCTGGAAGAAGAAAAAAACTGGCAATCAGAGCTTTCTTCTTTCTTCCCAATTGAGATCATCAGATTTTTCCTGGAGGCTCTGGGTGAACGCCAAAGTGTGGCCAGCAGCAGGAGCAGGACGTTTGAGCAAGGGAAGGTAGACACATGACAAGATACATCAACCAATGGGAAAACAACTCAATTTAAACTAATCGAGGCTACCCAGTGAGCCGAGTGACTCGAGCCCTATATCTCCGCTCTTTCTCTTCTCCCCTGAAAGGACTTGCTTGTCTGGAGAAAGTAACCTAGTAACTGTTCATTCATCGTCTGAAAAATCTGAAAAGAGCAAAATGCATAGGGACCCAGTCTATGAGCCAGCGCCCGGCTACTAACAATAAGAAAGCAATCAGGTAAGCTCTTGTAATTTGAACCGGGTAGTTACTCTGCTCCGCTATGCCAGGCTCTCGCTCTATAAACCGCCTCCCGCCTGCGAGGCAGCGACTCAATATTTCCTTGTACTACACACACTTGCACTATTACTTGACTTATTTCCTCCTCCAGTCTGCTCAAGCATTGTAAATATAAAAGCATTTTAAGTAGGAGAACTCAGGAGAAGCAAGGCAAGTAAGGCAAGGCAAGACATCGAGTGAGCATGCAGCCGAGGAGTGCGTGGTGGCGGAGTAGCGAGCCTCACTTCGTTCTGTACGGACTTTTACCCAGCCAGGCACCTACAACAACCTTCACTAATGCTAAGTAAGAGAAGATTAGATTACCGTGTTCAAAAGGAAAAATCATTTCTTATTTCGTGCTTGGAAACTTGAGAACAAGAAACAAGCTTTTAAGCAGAAAGAATTTTTCCTCTTCTGTTTGCACAGAATACTACTCGCTCTTTTCTCTTTGCCATCTTTATGATAATGATAACAGTACCTAGGCTAAGAACTCCCTTAGAAACGCTCCCATGTATACACAGCATACTATTATAACATGAAGGAGCGGTTACTTTTACCCACCATACATACGACTTCTTTTACTATAAATAGTACCTGCCTCAAATAATGTACTATAATTTATATGTAGCTAGTACTATAATATGACAATGCCTATACAGAGTAACATGAGCAGACCATTAACAATATTATGGATAGCTGGGTGCCCCCGGAAGGCTCCTCTAACCTTACAGTTCCAAAGACATTTCTTTCGACAAAGTCACTACACTCCGAACATAATTAGTTAAGTGCTTTAATAAAAGTTACATTAATTGGCACACAGATACTTTCCCAGTCGAAAAATAGGCTCCACAAAGAAATGTAAGTAGGTATCCGAATTTTGGTATGAGGCGTTTGAGCATAAGTACCTACATGAAGAGTATAATTATTTGACGACAAATGGCCGTTCTTTATTTGAGGCTTCAGAAGGGGCCACAAATGTTGCAACTGACCTTTCTCCCTAGCAAGGCATAAATTTAGAAGTGGATGCAGCGACAAATGGATAGATATACATATTTCATTTTCAACGCCTTCCTCCCAATTCCTCAACAGCTTTCCTTAACGACAATCATAAATTAGCTATCCGAGTTGGCTTTCCGACGCTAAGCCTCATTTTCTCACAAAACTATCAGAAGCCCGCACAAAATATGTAGCCATGAAAAGTCATCAAATACAAGTTACTACAATAAAGAGATATGATGGCCACTTCTTACGTACCCTGTACGTATTACGAAAGAAGGATATTCCCTGATTAAAGCTGAAATGGAAAAGTACTTGCATACCCTTCAGAGTGTTGTAACTTCTCAACAGTCACTGGCTGTAAAATGCAGCATCCCCTTGTCTCTCTCCAGCAACTTTTGTTTGATTTCCGAAATCGACTGATAAGAAACAAAGATGCTCATAGCCAGACTTCTCTTTCCTTCTCCGGGAAACAGAGGAAGAATTACTTGGAAAAAGCAAAGCTGCTGTCTACTAATTCTTCCATTTCATCATAGCAAACCGCACTTTAATGTTTTCATACTTATCAGAATAATCAATATTCGCTTTCTCAGAAAACCACGAGAATGAGATGAGCTTTGATGGAGTTCTCACTTTCTTTTTCTTTGCATTATCCTTTTCTCTGAAACCCTTACTATTGAATTACTCAAACATTCAGCCATTGAACCTGAACAATAAGAAAAAAACACTTAAGGATATAATTATATATCTTACCATGTAGTATATACTGCCCCATATAGAGATACATTAGTGAAAGTAGATAATATCATTTTCAATTGGTAAAAAGTATATCGCATTTTATGGTCATGAGTAAAAGGAATTGTTGAAAGTTCAAAAGTTCTTACTTAAAAGTTGAACGGGAAGCCTTATAATGATTAAAAGACAATTAAAATCGGAAATAAGTATATTTGGCATCCGTGAGCACATTTTATATTGTAAACGGTGCAGCAAAAATATGCATGTACGTAAATGATGAAGTCCGGGAGTTTAAAAAATGAAAAACTGTCCCCTTTTAATTCCTTAATTTTTGTCCCCGTCTAAATGAAATAATTTTGGCACCTGTCTGATTAAATGTGTTTTTTTAGTTTAGAGGCCAACTTTTTACGGGATTCCCAGATCTTGTGATTGACGTAAAAAGCCTTGTGAATTTTATTAGAGTAAAGTTGTATAAGGAGGCCTGTAATAACAAATTCGGAGTGTACATCTTATTCGGTGGCTACTGCGTGCATGTAATCAAATGATAGTTGCCAGAACTCCATTTCCATTCGCTATATTATACTCTTACGCTCGTTCCCCTTTGAATTTAGTGACATAGAAACTAGATTTTGTGTGGCTGATGATGCAAATACCTCAGACATGGTAGAATAGGAGCAGGCAGGAGTTGCAGGAGCCGTATCCTGAGAGTATAGAGAGAAAAGAGCAGTCGTGTCGTGTTTGACTAGTATGCTATTATGCTGTTGGTTGCTTAATCTTAGTTCGCCTACCTTGACTTGAACAGTTTCATGGAAAGTTAGATGGAAAATTTCTGCTGACTTGTTAATCTTGTGAAGACATGAGACTAATTCATGTCATGACATGTCCTTAAGTTATACAATGATGTCAGCTTAAATCGAGTAACTAAAAATAAGGCTTCTTGTATTCATGTTCATTGTCGTGCACAGAAAACTATTTCCGAAGAGGCCTGAGTTAACCATCCCATATATTTTCGACTTTCGACTCCTCTCCTATCCTCCTGCTTGGCTCCTAAAATTTCCACCCTGCCCTAAACTACTCAGCCTTCTCTCCGCACCGTTTTTGTACCCAGCATCTGGGCCTTCGCCTATATATGCAGGCAGACGGGAGGTAATTTATGCATCTCCCACATAATGCCATGTCTTTTTTGAAACTATCTACCTTGGCAATGGCACGCTTCATGTAATTCTGTTAAATCTATACCTTTCTAGCTTCTTTGCACAATATGGGACGTAGATTCCTGGGTAAAGACATTGTTCCATGTAATCTTGGGATAACCTGCCTTGCATTATAAATAGATATTATCTCCCTTTCTACTTGGTTACACATACCACGTAGTATTTCCAAAACATGAAAAAATATTGGATGGATGGTTCGTTAAAACAATTTAACTTTGGTCAAAAAATGAATGCTTAAATACTGACTTTTGAATTCTAATTGACAAATAATTCATAAATAAAACGCTTTTTCAGTAAGAATTTTAAGATAGAGAAAACCTAAATTATTTTAACGGTGCATTAAGTAACACCCAAAAAATAAGTCTCATTATGGGTTTGAGAATTGCTATTGGAAGTTGCATTTTGACAAAATTCCCACATTTGAATAATGATCCGTGGTGCTCTAACAGCTTCATTGTGTGAAGAAACTGTGAAGGAGACATTTTTCTCATATTGCCCGGATGGAGAGGAAGGCTAAGCTATGTATGTAGATAAATAGGTGGAGATAGCGTTCTGTTCACTTAGCATGTGAATTGAGTTATTGTATGGATTTAATTGTGTTTTGATAGAACAGATGTAATGAATTGGTGGTGGAGAACAAAGGTATTCATTCAATTAGCATGGCGCCTATAATTGCACGTGTTGGGATTGAACTCCCACATCGTGGACTAGAAACGACGGCTGATGCGAAAGTTTAGAAAGTAGAAAGGGGCTCGTCGACGTGGGATGCTTTTCCCAATCGGATTTTCACCTCAGCCCAGAAGAATGTAGTTGGGATAGTTGGGAATGTAAAATGTGTGTGTAGCAATTGGCGGGTGGGTGTGTTGAAAGAGGTAAATAAGTGTGAGGGGAGAGTGTAATGCGAAGGTAGCTCTGCTTCCCAGCTGACATCCTCATCCCACAAATTAGCCGATCCTTTCTCCTGCTTTCTCTCTCTCTCTCTCTCTCTTGCTCTCGCTCTCTCCAAGAGAGATCTCTCTCCAAAGTTTCTTGAGCAAACAACTCTAACATTTATTGTTGGTAGTTTGTTTCTTGGTTTTACTTTGGCATTCCGCTCCCGTCTTTCTCTTCCTTTTGTTAAGCTAACGAAAAGTTATAAGACGGCACTGCGAGAGTTAGACGAGAGCCCTAACAAAATAACTGAACTCACAGATGAACAAGTTAAATAAAGGAAAAAATCATAGACGGAGGGAGTGGATTAGTGGAAGGGAATTTTTGCTACATTCTTGTTAGTAGTTAGTATGATAGTTGTCGGAGAGCACGTTGTGTTTATTAGCCGAATTAGACTTGATACTAATACTTACTTTTAACTATTATTCGGATTATGGCTCATATATTGCAGATTATGTTGCATGCTGTGGTTGTCCCCAGCCTACTCCAACCCTAACCCCTTCTACGCCTCTGACTTTTCTACGTTCCCTCGCTATACGCTAAAGCCCTTGTTAACACTCGGCCAATTCAAGTCTCATCATCACAAACCACCTCTGGATAGGTAGCTACCTACATGCACCAATCATCACAATTTGCTCACTTTGATTGCTCGTCCACTTCCGTTGCTACCTTCTGACTCTTTCTGCTTTTATCTTCGTAGTAGGTAACTGAATATATCTCAGGATTCAACTAGTCCCCTTATTAACAATATATCAGAGTTTTATGGTGCGTAGTACAAAGAATACACAAATGCCTTTGTTCTATAATTGTTCTAAGCGTCAGAGAACCTGGTGGCGCCATCTCTATTCTGTGGCGTGGTCAGCTAAACTATATCACATACGCAAACCACACGCCTATATTAACTACTGAGTAAGTTCGGGCTAATTGTCCTACGTCACTCATTTATTTCTGTATTTGTAACTTTTTCGGTAACCACTTTTTGCTCTGCTCTCTTAATTTTTGACATAATTTGAGGCGGTTAATTTTGCATAGGATTTATTCCCCGATACTTTAACTTTAATATCACTAACAGTGCACTTGGGCATATCAAGCTTTTTGGCTGCGTATATCTTGGAATTAAGCTATAATACGTTTCTTTACATTTTATAAAAAAACATAATAGAAGATGCTTGACCACCAGCATAATCGTGTCAGATTGTCTGTCGTTTTTATTTATGCATAATTCAAAGTTTGATTCTCCTTGTTTCCAAAAAAATAGGCAAAAAAAGCTTTCCTTTCCTCAAGGATAATAGGAAAAATGCTCTTTTGCTATAATTGTATATGTGCATAACACTGTTACGGGCCGGGCCTAAAAAGTGTGACCAATGAGTGGGTTGCTTGTAGATGTATCCAAAGTTTAGCCAGGTATTCGAAATTATGATGCCTCTCCGTAGATGAAAGAGAAAGATGGAGATAACGTGCAAACTCTTTCGTCGACCATATTAACGTAATGTAATGTCTGAAAGCCAAGCTCCCCCCTGGACGTTAGTTTTTGCAATAGTATGCGTGAGTGAGTCTGTATTGAAATTCATAGAAAGAGGAGCCAAACGGACAGTTGGCCATATTTTCATGCCATGTGCTCTCTAATTGTTAGTTATGTTTGAACCAGTTGTTTCAGTGTTCTAACACGTTTACAGCATCCATTTTCATTCCATTTATTGCCTTGGTTCTCATCTGAGTATACCCATAGTCACCTATCAACCTCAAATGTTTATTCCGGTTCTACTCCGAAAATTAAGAGAAATATTAAGCGATTTGTGAACCTGCTCTAGATATGGGAATATGAGAATTGGGTTTTTTATTACTACACTCAAGTTATAAATAATATTTTCTCATGCTTTTAATCAACGTAGCAGACTGGTAATGATAAACCTTGATAACAATTAGTGACGATAGGATTTTTTATCATTTATTTATTACTGATATTAATTAGTTCCCTCTTGACGTCAGAAAATGATTTTTTAGAAATTATTACATGGTATCGTCTAACCGAAATATTATTGTTTATAGTTATTTGTCTTTCTCATTTTGGGCATTAACATTTACTAGTGAAACATGGTTTCGTAGCCTTTATTTTAAAGACTTATTCAATTCAGATAACGGCGTGATGGCCAGTGGGAATTGAAAATATTATTTGTGGTATTTTCTCTTGCATCAAATTTGTACAACCATATTCTCTTTAGAAGGTCAAATTTCCTAAAATAATCACAGAAGGAAATGTTATTGTTTCTTGTTGTTAGACATTGATTATCATAGCATAATTTTAAGGGTGTCTAGCTTTATTTTCCACCATGTAAGGAGAACATTTTTGTATTTCCCAGTTGCCGTTTTTCCCAGTCGCCGTTTATATCCATTGCCACGGTCTAGCCTTTCCTTGTGTAAAAGTGACAAACGTAATTCAGGGTGAAATGTGAAATCCGAAAGAAATAGTCCTGCAATCACCAGAGAGTGAAAGTTGAATCTTTCCGTGCTCATTGTCAAGTTGGAAGAAAACAATATGTTGTAAAGTATAGCGCATTGTGTGACTTTGTCTGAAAACAAATTGTCCTTGTCTTTCGCTATGTGCCTTTTTAGGGAGTCAAGTCTGATGTGAAGAGGAGAAATCGTCAGGCAGCTCTATACGTCCCTAGGGAAAAATAATGATGTCGTATAAGTACAGTAAACATTATTGCATTGCCCAAATACCAAAATAGATTGATTCAAGCTCTTATGAAGAAATTTTTAGCATTCCTAGGAAGTGCTCATTGTAGCCTTAGAACACACATCGTTCTACATAATGCATTCGCCATTCCCCTCTTCCTTACCTCCATCTGCATCCTCTCCTCCTCCACTCCAACTCACGACGGAGGATTCCACTCTCTTTACACTTATAAATGCGAGGCGTCCTAGGTAGACACCTATTTATCTTTCCACTAAATATTCACAACCTTCCCTTCAAATTTGCATTTTCCAAGGAGCATGACAATTTTATAGAAACCTATCTCCCTTTTCTTTTATAAACAGAAATACACCTCCAACACAAAGGCTTAACCCTCATAATGATACTTTTCACTACAAAAATACCAGCCTAGTTTCTTTGTCACAATAATACTGCACAACAATTGAGAATTCTTTAAGTTGCTCATGTTTAATTTCACATTTGAGCATCAATATAATATTCCCAGAGACCTGACGCTCAGAAGATTACTTAAAAGCAATACATGGCAAAAAAATGTAAAACTGTTGTGGAAATGTTTTTGGTTGTAATTATGAGTGATGACCTTGACCGACTTCAGAGCTTTGTCTTTCTGTTTTGACTCCATTTTGAAGTCTTTCCTTAGATGGTAGTGGTAGTAGTTACACACGAGTACAAAATTTGAAACTTTTGTCTCAATTGCTTCATGAGTTCACCTTTGGGTGACCCAGTTGACCTTATCCCAGTGATTTCAATTTCGAAGTCAATGGTCTTCATTTCACTCAGAAAGTTTAAACGGTGCAGCTCTATCAGTTGTAGAGTTTTATTTTGAAAGGGGAACAATAGACGGACGGACGAACACACAGATTGAACAAACCCATAAAGTTGTTCCACAACTAAATAAATCAACTCTTAGCAGATTTGTACCGTTTCAATTACAATTACCTGGCTATAACATTATGGTTGCTTAAAGGGCAAATGAATTTGAATAAGCTCTAAAATTCATTTACAAACCAAACAGGAATCTGTGTATATAATTCTTGTGCACCAAAACCTTGAAATTCTCGTATATTAAGCAATGCATGGAATTCGGAGTGGGATGGGGAAACCCAATGAGACGCAACAATATTATTATTTCAACCAGGATTGATGATGAGTGAGTAAATGGGAGAGTTTCGATCGTAAACTTGAGTCATCAATTGATATAAGGTATTATGATATAGAGTAATATGCAACAGTGTCCCCAGTTCCAAGGTGCAATAATTTTGCTACGGCGAATAACATTTAAAATAAATTCATGTTGTTGTTAGTGTAGTACAAGTTGGCATGGTACATGAAGTGGACTTATATCGACCATTGACATACTACAGACTATTACATGAACAGAATTTTACGGGCTATGTAATTTTTTATTAATATTATTGTCATGTCATTGCCACAGACGTCACTCATATGGAACAATAGGACACGAAAGGGTAATTGCCCTTCAATCATTAGTGACGGGTATTAATGTCAATAGATTTGTCAGGGAAAACACTGACAATGTCTTGGAGGAGAATGCCTATCCATGTTCTATTCTTGCCGGACCATATTAAATAGATAGGAGAACATTACGGCGGGACTGGGGGAGGGGTGAGAAAACTTACAGCATTATATCCTACTTTTTACATTCCATCCTATTAATTCATCGCGTAACGTTCTGGTGAAAGTTACAAAAACTATTTCAGAAGAGAAGACCACAAGTCAAGTCTATTGACTTTTTTTAGTTATTAAACCATAGGTGCAATGTAAATTTTTAAATCCTTATTTCAACAGCAATATTTATTTTATTTTATTTTATTTATTCAGCTAGGCAGTTAGGTTAATTACATTGCCTCAAGGGGTTGGGTATAACTTTCAAAAATTTTGAATTGCATATTGAGATACATATTACAAAGTGCATTGTCCTTGAAATGATTGAATTTTACATTTACACCTATTACAATCGTAAAATAAATGGATTTATGTAGCGTTCAGTTTTAAATTCAATGTTAATACCTAAACATAGCAAATAGTACATAAAAGCCATTGAAATAATTGCTTCCTTAACATTTTAAAAAAAAGATATTAGTGCATTAATAATGTTTCTTATTTTATAAGAATATTCTATCAGATATTAACATACATTTTTGCTTACAGATTTAACTAGGCATTTTTTTTAAATGAGCTATAACTAAAAAATATAAGGATTTTGCTAATTTAGGAAAATATAAAAATGAGAATCAAAGTTAGGATATAAAAATTAAGTGAAAATGATGGACATGTCGATAGCTCTACTCAGATATACCCAAACGTCATTATCGCTGCACATGCAAATGCTACTCAAATTCCTCATTTTTCACAATTTCAAACACTGGCAAATTCCCAATTGTATGCCTTTTAATGAGTCTATTCCCTTGATGAATTATTGTTACTTGAACATATTTTTCAATCCGGATTGAAATATTATAGTACCTACTCTAGTGGTCTGGTAGTGTGCATTCACCAAAACAATGTCCGATATCCCGTATGCAGTCCTATTAGCGAGTGATTTTAGCATATTTTTCGTTTTAAGTCACGAAGTAGATTAGAAGAGCTCGTGCTGTTACTATTCCGATAGTTACAGTTGTGTTGTACAGATATAATGACTCGGGGTATGGTGCACAGGTTTCCATCATAAAATATTATGATGATATCGACGCCGCGACGCCATAATAGATTACTTCGGTAGTAACGAGTGTGGCTGTCTGCCATTCATTAGTGTCTGGCTAGTATCGCCTCCCTATGATTTTTGTGAGTGTCGTCACTTTGAATGCGGAGTACATCTACGGCAGGGAATTTTTTCATAATATTTATGATGGTTGTAGGAATCTAGGAACAGAAGATATTTTACATAATACAAGACAACCATTATTTGGATTAAACCCCATTACCTATAAGCAACCACTTTTATGTCGTGCTGTCAGCAACCGTTTTCTCTTTGTCTGCTCAGGTGGGACAAAAAATACAAAATATACAACAGTAGGTGACAAAAGAAGAATGCGGATCGATTTCCTATTTACTCCATTTTGGTACTCTGCCATCTTTACGGAATGTTCTGCTATGCTGCGAATTGATAATTTCAAACCATACAAAAGAGCCTTAGAGATAATATTTATGAATTTATTTAATTTCATGATCATCATGTTCCCATTACTGAATTGACGTCTATACTTTAGAAGTCTACACTCTAAGAATTTATTTGCCAAATCCAGTGCATTGAAAAAAGCCTAAAATTACAAATTAGATTTTTTGAAGTATTTTCTACAGCAAGGGCTTAGACCAGCCGTTATTTGTGTTTAAGTTTGTAAATAGGAGCCAATTACACTGGGTTCTAATAAATCTGGTGTAAATATTAATTGTAGACGCGCGAGCTGGTATATTAGATCACATGCTGTCTTGTCTCTTTATTTTCATAATTTATTATTTGAATATTCACATTCTTAAATCTACTACTACAGCGTTGCCCAAACTCCGTCTGGAATTGCATCACAACATTCACACCAGATTAGGATGGTCCGGCGGAAGAAAGAGACGCTCCTATATATTTAGCTCTGCATTCAACATACACATTTCCGTCTTCCATTCCTTCTTTTGTGTTTCTGACAAAAAGAAAATTGTGAAATTTTATTGGAAGAGGAGAAATTGAGACAGAAGCCGAAATATATTCAGCCAGAGTTATATTTCCCTCATACGGACTATCTATTGAATAAGAAAGAAAGAGAGGGAAAGTGGTATCATAAAATACATAAAGGAAATGAAATAAAATGTTAAAGTATCCTTTTCATCTTCATTCTCGTGTGCATTTCAATGGCAATAACTCTTTAGCATAAAGGCACTTAAAAATATATGGAGACATTTGAAATTTGTGGAGATGGACGAATAAAATATAAAATTATAGTGAATTCGTACAACAAGTATGTACTTAACATCCCAAAATGCAAACAGGGAACAGAATTCTCCCTTTTTCAATTTATAGCTTTCATTACAAAATGCATGGAGAGTTAGAACATTTAAGCCGAAATAAATTAAACTGACGTCACAATGGAATATAGATTTCGTTTTTGAAAATCAACTATCACGTCGTATCACCATAAAAGATTAAAGGTCTAACTGGCAGAACTAAAAACTGGATTGCATTAATTAGTTCCAAAAAACGTAAATATAGTCCAGGATGGTTTAATTTTTGTAAATTATCCCATGCAACATTAAATTAAAAAATGCATTTGGATTTCCTTTAAAAATTGCTTAAAAATGCGTGAAGTGGGTTAGTATTTCAAAACTGGTGCTAAAATAATGTAAATGATTTGATTGTTAAATACAATGTAGACACGTACGGACTTTTCCATGAGACTTAACATTTTATTTGTGAAAACTTTAATCCGTTATTAACGAACAAACGGTAGTGATAAGTTTGTCGGAGCTATTTGAAAAGTTGGTGCTCCTGAAGATGAAGTTATGCCAGTTTGGGACGGGTGCAAAAAGAAAACGTATAGCCATAATTTTTATTATGAAATAAATTTTTCTGTCTGAATCTGCTGTATCTGATGGAAATGTGGGCGTGGATCCAATTTATAGAGCACCAGGTATAAGTATATTAAGTATGCACTAACGATGGTTCGCTACTCTATCCAATATCAATTTTTTCTTTGGCCAAGACTCTGTTAAATGGCGTTTTGGTAGAACTGCAGACGCATCATAAATGTAGAGATATTCAGTAGCTTGTAAGAATTTATGTCTCAAAAATTGAGTGGTAGATTGGAGGTAGCCACCCACCAACATGTAGCAAGTAAGAAATGCGATGAAGATAGCTAATAATTGTACGGGTACAGACGCAACATTGATGCCTTCTCGGTCGCATAATAAATAATACATACATAGGCACCTATGTGTATACAATGAGTAGGCATATGCATTTTTGCGTATGAGTAAAAGAAGTAACAACTCCTGCCTTGATGGCGATGGAGGAGCATAATAAACAGTCAGCCGTCACATAGTTTTATTCGTATAAGGAATATTATGAGGTTCTGTATCTGTAGATAGATAGGTAGGTGTCCTAAAAATCAATTGAAAAAGATTTCACTCAGATTGATTGACAAGAATGTAGAATATATTATGTCTTGTATAAAGAATAATATAGGCAGAGGTGTAAACAGAGAATAAGAGTAAACATAATATCGTGGTAGGCATATAATGTTATAGGCATGTGTGTATGTGTATGCTCACATGGAGGAGCAGGTTGAGCTAAGGAGTCTTATAAATCTAACAGAGTTAATAATTCCGTTTACGTGTAGAGAATGGAAAGGAGGAGTGTTATTGAAATATGCATGAAAATGGCAGGAAATGCTTGGGAATTTTGTCGTTCACACAGTCGACTGCTATTTTATTTTGTTTCACGATATCCTCACGTAGAAGCGTTTACACGGTAAAAAAGGAGAATGTGGGCCATTTCACGCAATCCAGCGAATCTAGTCTGATAGTCTCATTCAGGCCACGCACTACTCACTCACTCGCTCAGATAAATAATTCAAGTCGAGATCCTAAAGGGAATTCATTAGAGGCCTGTATAGATATGTGCACGGACGGGTCCAGCTCGAGGGCCGCCCTTATAGCCCGGGATGCTACATGCAATATAAATATGGCACAAATGTAATGCCTCCCAATGTCCTCCTGAGAGAGAAAGCAGGAGAAAGGAGACCAGGTAAGTAGGAGCAGTAACTTAACAAGGAGTAACTGTTATTGCTCCCATCCCGATTAGTTATGTGCCTATAGCTCCCTATAGCGCCTCTCCTCTCATCCATCCCGCTAATGTACACCTATCTCTTACAGTAAATACAAAAAGCTTTATGATGCCGTAGAATGCATGGCTCGTCTGACAAGCTCCATTCGATTTCAGGACATGGCCAGCCATCCCTACACACACTCCCCTCCTTCCTTAACCCTTCCATCCGTGAACCGTCCCGCTTCTGCTAAATAATCCTTAAATTTACTCCTCTTCAGATTCTACCCAATGCTAAGTCATAGGATTTTTATGATATCTTTAATCAAATATTCCTCTGGTTTTTATCAAAAGTTAATAGTTACTCAGGGATTTCTAATAATTGAGAAAAGGTAAGAAATTTCAAAATTTTCTCGATACCTACTTATCGTTTAACATGAGAAGGTTCATTAATAGGGAGATTGAGATTTTTCGTTTCCGTAATGTATGGAAAATTTTATCGGTTAAAAATCGTATGCGCGCGCACAATTTTCCGTCACCGTAAAGTAAAGCATGACTATGCCATAATTTTGCGTCTTAGTTTTTTCCCGTAATTTTTCTGTACGTAACGAAAAGGGAAAATAGCAATCTCCGTAATAATGACTTTAGAAATATACGTCTCATGACTCCCCTCTGTTTCAGGGTTAAACACGCCACTGTTAGGTCCCCACTGCTAGGGTTAAACACATGTCTTTCTCAGATATGTGTGATTTCAAATGATTGAATTGGGCAGGAGGACAACCTTTTGCTCCGTCGACGCAACGCCATTCATTATCTCTTACGTATCCAGTTGACACGTATTTCCATGCCGTTATTATATAGATCCATGCTCCCCGCTTCAACTGCAATTCTCACAAATTATATTATTATATTTATCAACATTAGCTTCCTATTAACGTCTGAACATCACTTTCGTACACACGTCTACTCCTCTTCAAAATCTACCCGTACACGCATACACTCCAGGCCCTTTCACTATTTACTATTATTATTCTTACAGATATGTTCGGATCATGCACCACTCTCAGCAATACTAATAATAAATGCTGCACCACTGCCAGCCACACTATTCTGCAGATTCTGCACTGACTAATACAAGCAATAAATAGCAATTATCTTCATATCATACTAATTTCTCAACTTTGGAATCCAACGACACACAAATCAACCTAATGGCCAAATTAATGAAACTGCTGCCTCACTCAAGTAAAAGTACATTCGTAGGCAAGTCAGAAAGTCAGAACGTTACATTCTTATCTTGTGGGCTAAGGATACTTCTTGCTTCATTGAAGCAATATTTTATGAAATTAGACCACCTATATAAATTGTAAAAATAAATATAGAGATGACACACTTAACATCCTGGAATACAGTACACCTACAACTGTAATTTGCATAGGTAAGCATTTATTTCGTGAATATTGTTCAATTATTAGTTTACCAGTTAAAAATATGAAAATTTTGATTTTTGCCAAATAAAATATTTCCATAAAACCATTTCAGATTGATGCACACAACTGTTCAACATTTGAACAAAACAATAATGGAATATCGGTATATATTTAGGTTACTATAATTTTGAGGACTGAAGGGGACTTTTAGATGCATTTCACTTTTTTCCAAATATGTACCTGCTGGGCGACTGCCAAAAAGCTCTTAGATGTATTTGCTAAACGTCAACATAATTATTGACAAACAGGAAATGGTAAAAGTATTACCTTGCTAAACCTGACGGGTATTTCGGGAATGGATAAAACATTTCCATTGCAGAGATCTATAGTACACAGATAAAAATGATTTGATTTTTAAAGGTTTCTCTCCTGATAAATAAGCATATCTATTTGTACTGGAGTGCATGGTTCGCCATAATAATAATATATTCCTTTCGTTTCGTGGAAAAAGGGAAAATATTGTTTTGCAAAAAAAAGTATCCATGTATCGTTATGTGGGTGTGTGACTATTTTATTTGTGGTCATATACTTTGTCTCCTGGCATGTGTTGCAAAGTACACTGAAGAATGCCGTTTTTCTTTTCGTCGTCGACTGGAGTGCCAAAAGATAATCTCACTAATGGCTTCCAAATAATTTTCATGAAATTTTCATTAAATTATAGAATAACAATCAAGTTAAAATGAGGATGACACAATCCGATGATTTGCAAGAGGTTTTATAGATTTTATATTAAGCGCAACGTCTGATTGTTGATTGCATTTGGTGAATAAATCAAGAAGGATGCATGGGATTGGCAGCTATTCATCATTAAAATAAGGCAGGCAGAAGAAGATGTTTGTTCTTTGCGTCGTAGTGGTTTCAGAATCGGTGGAACAGATTGAGAGATGCGATAGAATCTAGATAAAAGAGAGGATAAAAAATGTTTGCTGCTAAAAGTACCTGAGTGAAAGAATTTCCCTGAGCAAATATCTCGGTGTGTGTAGTGTGTAGGCATTGTGTGTTAGTGAGGCTCCAGTAGGAACGAAGAAAAGGCTAAATGTACAAAACTTAAATGTTGTGTATTGCTGTGAGACCATCCATAAATTGTGTTGTCCTACCTTTACAGCCGATTCATAAACTTTATAGAGTTACTTCAGTCTCCCATGCAGAACTTTTTATTGTATATAAAGTGCCCAGATCGTGTTCCACCTTATTTTATTCACTCCATGGAATTTGCAAACCGACTTTTAGCACTTTGCCACCATAAATATAAAACTTGTAATTCTCCTTCGCTGTTTTTAAAAATGATTTTGGCCAACGCCGACTCCCGTAGAATTGTTTCTTTCGGTGTATACACTGATACTATGGGAAAAGAGTGACAGCCATTACAAGAATAAGATTAGCAAGGATCCTCTCTACATAAAAGTTATGATAGAGTGAATGCAATAACTGGGTGAGTTGGGTTTGAGTGGTGGTGGTGCCTGTTGTGGACGGCGCCACTCATGCACTGCTCCTTGTGCATATCGGAAATCATAGCCAGCCTTGTAAATGGTTGCCTGTCATTACACCATTTTACAACATGGTGTGGTACTTTTAACAATGTGAGTGAATTGCTTTTGCGGTCGAGTAAATAAACGTGTTCAATTGAATACTTGAGGTTTAGTTTTGTGTGGGCCTTAGAATTATGTATATGTCGTAGTCCTTACTCGTCAATGGATGGATTAGGCTTTCCTAAATTGTCAAGATGTTCCGAGTTTAAGTTTAGGGCTATAGGTAGTAATTTCTCTACGCTACTCAATACTTACTAAATACTCCATAAATACTAATGGTGTTTAAAATAATTTTTCGCCATACGTACCTAATATTCATCTTTTAAAAATCGTAAACAAATTTTTTCAAGGCATTCCATCTCACACACAAGTGAGGAATTTCATTTTGTGTAAAATTCATGCCAGGAAAGTAAAATTTGATTAATTAGGTAAAACTTTGTGGCAGAAAGTATCACCTTGGAGCATGCCGGTTATGGCTGCATGGCCTACGACATGTTGATGTTCGTAGATAGATACTTAAAACTATCCACTTGCATGCTGTGCTATAGCAGAGTGAAGGAAGGATGCACCCAGAAACTATGTACAGTGTACAGGTGAATCCTTGGAGGAATTTGTGTTGTATGTAATTTCTGGCTATATGCAGCTTATAGTGTTTTCCTTGTATTTTCTGGAGAAGAGTTGGGAAAGTGTAAAAGAAAAAGTTGTGTAGGATGAGATGGGTAGTTTGTGGAGTGATTGTGTAGTTGTGTTGTTGTGTAGTGATGTGTGGGTGAGTGAGTGAGTGAGGAGTAGGAGCCGGGCCGGGCGCTGTGCGGACGGACAGAATATCATGGGAGACTGAGTAAAGTAGCAACAATAAGTAAGTGTGTATTAGTGCGGCGTGTGGGATGGGATGTATCAATATAAGTAGGAGCTATTGTGCATTGTGTGGAGGGAGAGAGAATGAGAGAGAACGTGGCAAAATAATTTATGGTTGTGAGAATGGAGGAGTGTGTAGCACAGCTGGTTATGAAAGGCGATATCGACCTGATTTCCTCTTCTTGCCAACACTTTCTCTCATCCCCTATCTCCTTTCCCTCCTTCATTATTAAACACAAGACATCCTCGCTCTGTCTCTCTCCATCCGAAGACGACGACCCTCTCCGCTCCACCGCTCTCTACCCGCCTGCACTGCCGACGACCACGACCTCCGCTTCACCTACATCCACCACGTCCTCACTTCACTCTCGCTGTTCGCTCTCACCTTCCACGCAACACAACACAACTCCTTTGTCACTAGAAGAAGACCTGATCCCAAATGGACTGCGTCCCAACTCGGCTCTAGTACACCTAAATCTCACGCATCTACATAAATAAAGTACACACGTAATGTTGTATACATTCCATGCAGTGGATAAAAAAATTGTTTTTCCACACTTTCAGATTATGAATTGAATATTTATGCCCGAAACACTTTCATGCTTTCAAAATAATGCTTCGTAGGTTTTAATTAACAGTAAAGTGGATGCTGTGTGGTGCCTACTGAATCATTAACATCCAATAAAGCATTACAGTTACGGACATTTTATATAGATATAAGTACCTCCTACTTATAGTAGATAGAAGGTGGGAAGGTATATAGCTATAATTTTATTGGGGAACCCCTATCCTTCCATATTATTATAGTGGTCTTGATGCTACATTTACTGAGTTGTACATTAATTATTCCAAAACCTGTAATGAATGAGTTTGAATAAGCAATGAATTCTGAGCAGACATTAGGCATTATTGTGGCTTAAGATTTGTATCTTCTTCTAAAATGATGTCTAGTGAAAATTAAGTCACTTCTCATCTGTGTTTGTGGGAAAGTATGGCATTTACGTATTGTTCTTAATTAGTGAGTAGGTATACCTGCCTACTCATCAGCAAATTTGACACAATTGATGATCTTGGAAGAAATGTGTTTGTATCTAATTGTCATAAGAAAAGAGGGAAATATATATTCTGCTTTACAGGTAGGGCAGAAAAGGTTGAAAGTTTTTACAGTTTTATCTCGAGCTAAATTAGAGTGGTATTAGTAATGAAATTTTGATAGTTTTCCTACATTGTCCCATGTTTTTTACTAAGCTGTGTTTGTGAAAAGTCTTCTATAATCAACTTCAAAGCTTTCCCTCTATCTTAATTATTTCTTAATTAGTAAAAATTAAAAATAGCTCGCACGCAGTTACCATAACACTTGCCGTATAAATAGAATTAAATACCAAACTACAATTTCAGTCTCCGTCGTTCAACGTGAAAATCCTGATTATCCATGTACATGAGCCTGATTGCTATTAGACTGTTATTTCTTTCATTTCGTGACATGAATGACTCAATTGTAATAATAATTATTGGCACACATTTCCACATGCTTACGACAATATGAAATTTACAAGACCATGTATCACAAAAATTAGAGAAGAAAGTATATAAAATTAGCTTAGATGGAAATAATATTTATTAGACTAGGAATTACCAGTCACGATGCCCTGTTTACTAGTCTTCTAAGGATATTGTAGCGAGGGCCAGGAATTTTGTATTTACGGTGCATTGTTGAGGATGTAAGATATTATCTTATCTACCTATAAATGAAGTGGTATAGAAAAGAGAGAAAGTGTAAATGGGTAGCTAATAGGGAGGGGTATATAAACAAGTACTTAGGAACAATGACTATTGCTCATATCCTCCGAAGGTTTAGAAAGTCCCCAGCCAGAGAGAGAGAGAGAAGGAGATGTGAAATGAAGGGCGTAGAGTCCGTGGCTCCACTCCAGCACAATGGAGAGAGAGAGAGAGAGAGAGAGAGAGAGAGCTGAGGAAGCAACGGCTTATCTTTGTTTCCATTTACTAAAGCGAAGATTATGTGCTGCAGAAATAAGTAACTGCCTGGCGAGTATTATCTATTACATTGTGTGCTCGCATAGCGACGCTCTCCGTGCACTTGGCCATTTGCAGAGCACAGCAACTCACACTGGGACTAAGTCTTCCTAATCAACTAGCACAAAACAAACTGCGTGAGCATATGAGTGAGTCGACTACGTAGCCATGCAGCCAGAGTGGGATGCGAGAGACAGAGAGAGAGAGAAAGTGAGGAGAAAGCGCTTTGCAAGGAGGAAACCGCGAAACTAGCTTTTGATACACTCTTTTCATCTTCTCACAATCAGTACACTTGCTACTTACAGCTACTTAATTGTCCTCGTTTTATTACTCCGTTATTGTTATGTCTATGAAATCTCTACTCATCTTCTTCCTACTCAGCTCTCTCCCCCTCCAACGACGCTAAATTATACGTGGGCCTCATGTGCCAGAGAGGAATTCCACTCTGCCCTTACAAATTCCTAATTCATCCTCTTCCCTATCTGCTAGCTTCTCTTCGGCCTACACTATCATCAATCAATAATTAAATACGCATCGTGTGCACTACTGTGCAAATTATTCTGCATGCCTTTAATCGTACTTATACTAAGCACTCAGATTATAATATTATGCTGGAGACTGATTATGGCTCTAAATACTACTCAATTCATTCCACTCACAATCAACTACCAACGATAAACTAATTGATTTCTCCTAAAATACGGAATTGGGATTCCACCACGCAGTTCCATCATCTTTGCACATATTTTGACGAAACATTTCATGATATACCTACGCAGATTTAGATGATTTCTATTAAAAATCTTAATTTAATTGAATAACGTCAATAATATTTTGTGAGGACTCTTGAGTTGATTTGGGGTTTAACGAACGTATCTGATTATAAAGAGCCAGTATAATATGTAAGTATTATATGTATAGTGTAGTATATATGTATAGGAATATCTGCATAAATGTATGCGAAGAGGAATATTTATTATTAGGTTGTTGGCATTCAAGATTCTGGTATGATGATGTTTGTAGGCAATAGTAGGCATGACTGCGTGTAGTCTAGTGGAAATATATTCTAGGGAGGAGGAGGGTATGAGAGCTTTCGTTCTGGATGGTGAGTGTGCACTCACCCATATTTACGGAATGTGAAATTAGATATTGAGACGAATTTGGTTACAATCCGACAAGTGTATATAGAGGCAGTTGAGTTTGACGATGTTGATGCCGGAGAAAGTGTTGGCAGAAGGAAGGGCCTTTGTAATATAAGCCACTTGATAATAATAAATATGTAGGGATGTAGTTGAAGGGGAATTTAAGAGGGAGTCATCGTTGGACTGCATTGTAAATTACCATATAATTTGCCATGAAAGATTGCAGTGAAGGAAGGGAGGGAGCTGTTGGTAAGAGGCAGGCAGGCAGGCAGCATTTATGGTTCGTATGCTAGGAAGGGAAATTTCCAGACTTAATTACATTACAAACATATTTACATAAGTAAGGAGTGGATGGAGTCGAGGAGTAAGTAGTTTCAAACAAATCATAACTGTAGCGTTACATACTAAATAGTGTAGGAGGAATCGTTTAGACATGATAGTTAAGTTTACTTAGTTCGTAATTTGCATAAAGCGATAGAATAGGCAGTGACACTGAAGATGAGTTTCGTTTCCGAGTCGCGAAACAGAATAACGATTAATAGTGAAGGCAGTGCGACAGTCACAACTCAGCATAGCAAAAGAGACGGCAACTAGCGACTACACACACAGAGCACTCACTAATAACCAGCACAGCACAATATGTTCATAAATAGGAGCAGAACAATCGTTTAGCTAAGCATAATTTTCCTTATTTCCCATCATCCTCCTCCTCCTCCTCCCGAATATCTCTCCACACTCATATCCTCCTCCATGCTAACTCTGCATTTTGTCAGCTAAGCAAATAGATTCCGGCTAAATGCTCCACAAATCCACACCGTCAACACGACACCACACAAACTCACAACATGCTTTCCCTATACACAGAGTACAGAGCACCAGGGCACTATACCCTCCTCCCTGTAAATGCACACAATAATAATGCACGTTTTATTACTATAATAATATGTAGGTGGCAATCTGTAGAAGGATTTATGCTTTTACATTCCCATTTACCAAAATGCTCACGTTCCCTCGTTATCTCCGTCTGCAGGTAACTAAGCTCACTTTCTTTCCTACAAAACCCAAACTACAAATGCATTCATTAATTTCACCACTAAATCCTCCGCATTCAAAAAAACTATGCCAGAAAGAAAACGAACAACAACATGTTCACCAGTGTTTGATATTAGCCGGCTTTTTAACATTTCAGTCAGTAAAATGATTTTAGCTGGCTAAAAGACCATTTTGGCCACTAGCATTTTAGTTCTTCTTGCCATTGACTAGTCAAACACTAATGTTAACCCGATTAAAAAATGGTTGGTGAAAGCTTTTGGATTAAAATACATCAGCATTTTCTTTAATGGCAGAAATTACTCCTTTTACATGCCACACGAAAGCACATCTGTACTCCGACTACTTTCTTTTAGAAGGAGGAGTTAAGATGCTGCTTGATGTAGCATCCGTTTTTTCGGCAAAGGTAATTAATTGAAAAAATAGGTAGGATGAAAAGTTTGGGGAGAGAAAATGTTGGTAATTGGCAAAGTAAAACATGGAGTGTTGTTGGGAAGGAATAATATTTTGTGTTGCTGTTGTGTTTTGGGTTGAGTCTCGCAAGGGTTGTTTCCCTGACTCGTGCATAAGCATCCATTTTACAGAGTGACATAATATAATTTTGTCGGAGAGGAAGGAGGATGGCATAAGATGCGAGTCTTGGTAGTTTGAGGAATGTAAGTTGGGAGTAAAAACAAGTTAAGTAGCAGTGCATAATATTATTAGTCGTGGAGAGGCGAGTGAGTGTGTTGTGAGCGGAAGGGATGCCTTGCACGGCGGCCGTTCCTTTCTCTTCCTCCTCATGTCATAACTTGGAACCGCTAAAACGAAAACTCCATTCAAAAGCAGCTTTCTCATCATCTGGCAAATTAGAAGAAGGGAAGAAGGAGGGATCGCATATGCCCCAACTTGAACAACGTGACTTGAATCAGTTATTTATTCATACTTTGTATTTCACAGTCATTCCATCTTTCACTGTCTCCTCTCAGCGACTCTGATGCACTCGACTCTGATGCACTCGACTCCTTTCTCCGCTTTCTCCCAGCTCCGTCCAACATTCCACATCTCTTTCTACTATGTCCCCACTCTTATACACTACCCACGGGCATTTAGCCTCTGTTTCTACCCGCTTAAAATTATTTCACTCTATAGTATGTGCTTTATTCATCGTGTCCATCAGAAAGGAGAAATCATGTCTCACGGCAAGGACAGAGCGTAGGGCGAGAATGTTTTCAGTTATTTTTAATCGGACTGAAAGAGCTAACGTAAGGCTGAGGGCAAATTTTTAAAACTCCCTCTTCTTCATTATATGCAGGGTATTCCTTTCGAGGGAACGTAACCTAACCGAATTGAAAATAACATATAGGTAATTATTGTCGAATCGGAATAATATTGGAATAAAAAACTCTGAATTGTGTCTTTGGCCTCATCTTCCCTTAGTGAATTGTGGCGTCGGAGGTTTTTCATTCCAATTTTTTTCCCGAATCGACTTTACGCAAATTTTTTAAGGGACACATAAAGTGTGCATGGCTGACATTGTCCTCATTAAAAAAGTGTACACAACAAGGCTACACAATAGAGGCTCTCCTGTCCACACCCTAATTGTAAATGCAATTACAGTGCAAGTCGCAACGTGTAAAATGTTTGGGTAGTTGCACACACACACACAACACACGGCTGTGTGGGTGCATGAATGGATGTATTGCTTAGTTAGTGCTCGCCGGTGTAGTGGGGAGACTAATTCTCATTAGCGAGTGATCTAAGGAGAGCGAGAGGGTCTGAAAAATGAATATGATGTGCTCGTGTGCATTGCTATGGATGTAAATGGCAGATCCGCGTGCACTTGTGGGAGGGAGGAGAAGTGGCAGTTGTAAAATATCTTTGACATGAGTGAGTGAGCGAGTAAACGGATGTAATGTAATGTAAAGCAATGGGAATGTGATGTAAAGAGGACTAATAGGCATTATTGAAGGAGGCAGCGGAGTTGCTTGGCGTCGTCGTCTCCGATGCGACGTCTCCTTTTCTCCAGCGAGCTCTCTGGTGGCAAAGCAAGAGCTGCATAAAGTCCCCTCATCAAACGAATTATTCCAAGTGTAAAATTACGGTAAAACATACACAGCCCGAGTAAGTAAGTTGGATTTGATTAGAGTCTACGAGCTGAATGTGGTGTATGCTAACCTATTTATGCGAATGTGCCGTGTATGCTTAGCAGGCCCTTCATCTCCATACCTCGCTCCTCTTCACGTCTCTCTCTCTCTCTCTCTCTATCTTTCTATTTCTATCTCTATCTCTCTATCTCTCTCTCTCTGTGCTCATGCAGAAGCAGCCGAACCTCTCAAAAGCCCCTCTCCGAAACAAAATTCTAAGAGTCGGATGCTAAGTAAGTGTTTTTACCCGACTCCTCGGTGTTTTATAAGTGCAAACGAAGGACAAAAGTATAGCAAGTTGCAATGAATGAGAGAGAGAGGGAGGGAATTCAAAGAGGAGTCTTCGTTGTATGTATAATGAGAGCAGTTCCCGAATTTGCTACTTTGGTAGTTAGGCATAATCGTTAGTTAGTTTCAGTTTGTAGTCGACACGCTGAGTCAGTCACTCATCACAACTCTTTATTATGTATTCGACTCATCTTTTCTCCGTAACGGGGATCTAATAGTTTTACTTCTCAACAAAATACACACGTACATACTAAATACATAAGACTGGAACATGCCGCACATCCTTCCTTCCCTATATCTTCATACGGCCGTACACTCTATCTACGTGTGTCTGCTGTGTGTCTGTGTTAGGCAGAAGAAGTGAGGGAGGGCCACGGGTTCTTAGAGTTTGTTAACTACTTGGTGGATGTGGATGCACAGCCGACACTCTAAGGAGTCAGTTGGACAAAGGCGGAGAAAAGAGACGAGAATTGAAGACGGAGCTCTAAAGATCAGCAGATGAGAATGTGAAAGGCGAAGATCGGAGTGGATGGCTGCGGCTCTGGCTGGAGAGTTGACAGGAGAAAGAAGAAGAGGAGAGAGCGGAGCGTATTTGTTAAGTCGCTTCATGCTTTGCACGACGATCAACTCAGCTTCGTTAAAAGCTGTGGCTTGTAAATTATAAAACTCCGGATTCGGGATGTAGGAACATGAGTCCTCCGGCCGGCTTTCCCTTTGCGGAGTGAGCGGATGAGGCGAGGACGAGGACGAGGACGAGGACTATAGTGATCAAGATAATCCGTCCCTGCCCCACTCCCTCCTCCGATCCTTTCACAAATATCTCTCTCCCGACTCCACTCACTCTCCGCTACTCAAATCAAAGCCAACTGAAGTCTGAGAGAGGAAAAGTTTTTTAAAACTTTTCAAAAGCCTTCGCAGCAAACTAAAAGTGGATGCAGGCCAAAGAAAGAGTGCCTGCCGTAGGAAGGACGCTTCCAGCAGCCTCCGTCCTCACCATTCTCCGGCTCACTACTTTCTCTCTCTCTCTCTCTCTCTCTCTCTCTCTCTCCCTCCTTAGCAGCCCACCTCGGCTCAAACCTTTTAAATTGACTATCGGATGGATCTGCTCTTTATACTCCGCCTGCACCTCTCTCATTCAGCCCTTCGATTATCTCCATGTGTATCGGCTGACTTCTGTCGGCTTCCTGCCTCTCTCCCTCCAACCACCACCACCACCACTAGCCGCCGTCCTCTCTCTCTCTCTCTTTCTCTGCGTGTTTTCTCTTCTCTCTGACGGGATTTGACTTGCCGAGCAGTTAGCTCTGACTGAGACTTGTTCAAACTCAAAGTTGAAAGTTTGAAGTGAAGAGAGGAGAGACGAGAGTGAAATAAGAATGAAAGCCCAGCTTTAGTTTTGCCAGAGAGAAAGCGAGAGAGATCTTCTCTGATTTGTCCACAAGTGAAAAAAGAGCTTTCTCTCCGCTTTCACTCCTATCTCCTTCCTTTCCCTTTAGGTCAATCATCTATAAACCCATGACCAAACACACATACAAATAACATACATTTCTACCCCTACAACACTCCTTCTTTCCACTTTTAAACCATTGCATATAGTCTCATTCCTATATGCATAAGAAAGAAAAGATCTTCATCGAACATAAATAGGATCATCCTATTATATTACCATGCCACAATGATGTCGATATGGCCATAACATTTTACACGGCTAAATAAATTCCAGTAGTGATTCCTCGTTATAGATAAAATTACATAATAATCTGCGTATTTTTTTTTGAAATGTTCAGCATTTGATTGTTATTTATTATAATACTGGCGTTGTTGAAAGTCACCTTTTATACTATACATATACCTACCCACTTGTAAAGAAAAGCTAAATAGGGAAAGCATTTTAAAAATAGAAAAGCAACAAAAAGTTTTTTTAAATGATTTTCGCCTTTTTTGCTTTTTATGGTGCATATTTAGGCGTAATAGTAATTAAGTAATATTAAGTAGTTGTCAAAACAGCTACTTTCTTCGTTGCCTTTCACTTCATCTGTAGAAGAAAAGCAAATAGCAAAAAAGTTTAAAAAAAAGGCATTGCTTTTTAAAAAAGACTGCGTTACTTTACTTTTTCTAAATAAGGTAATGCTTTTTTGTTCCCTGGCGGTGACCCAAGCATCAATTCGAACTAAAATAAAATGTGACAAGGGAAAGAGTAGTGCATTCCATTTGAGGTTATACTGTTATAGTGTCGGAGGCTACCACAAAGTTATAGGGCCTAGCCTAGTTATAGTTATACTTATCTTTTTGTGATGGCCAGGAGTAGAGCAAGTGCATATGTGAGGAGTCGTAGCAAAAGAGGGAAGGAGTGACATAAAATGGACAAGAACACGTACTTACCTTGTTAGACGGAGAAGAGCTTATCTTCTTAAGCTCAGATACGACAACTTTCAATTAGTAACCTTCGTTTTTCCTTTTCTAGAGATGCTAACGGCCTAATCTCTTCACATTAAAAGGGATTTGTAAGACATAAACATGCATGGAAGAGGTCGGAAACATCAAGTAGCTACATATCGACAGTTTAACGCCTACTTAAGTGACTAATTCCCGATGTACTCATTGCACTGCAAAGAGCGACGACTCAGGACGTTTACCTGATGTCCGGACAAGAAAATAATATGTAGGTAACCCCTAATTACACTGGCTTGTCTTTGATAATCTTTCTTCTTGCAGCAGTCGTTAGTCGTTACGTCCCTTCATCTCACTCACTCCAACACTCGACGCTATCCAAATAAAAGAGTCGTACTCATGGCAATAAAAACTAGGACTCTAAATAAGAGGAATTTGATTTCTATGCCTACAAGTCCCTGCAGTCTTAGATCTTTGACTCCGCCACAAAATTCTTTTGAGGAAAAGATGATTTTAACGAGATTTGGGTGGATGGGCGTTCGTTGGAGGAGGAAAGGTTCATGACAGCTCTCGTTATCAATTAACTCCTTTACATAAATTTCGAGTTCGGAAGATCGATACAAATGACGTTCTCTGGATTCGTCGTAGTTTGGCACTCTTTCGTTAATTTAATGTAATTTATTCTCAGGATCTGCACAAAGCGTAAATTCAATCCGTAACGCGACGCCTACACTGACTTATGGTTAGTGCCTGTCTATTTAGCTACGTCGTTTCGTCTAACAGAGCTCGAAATTATCCGTCACCAAAAGGAGAGGTTAAATATAGAGAATCGCCTCCATTGTCCTATGACTCATGCCCCTTGGGGTTTTCTGTCCTTTGAAGATTTCAATCAAACTAAACATTCTCATTATCAAATGTAAAGATGCTAATTCCTACAAAAATATTTAATCCGATTAAATCTCCTTCTCGACCGGATACTGTTCACTTTGGCAGGATGTTTTACGTCCAATCGATTACCACTCTCTTCCTCCACCCATTTCCTTCCACTTTCTAAGGTTCAAAGTGTGTGCCGACTTTACAAAATGAATCAGAACAAAGATACGTGGGTGGGACTGTGTGCATGACTGAGTCGACAGTCACAATCTATTGCAGTCAACTATTTAAAGATTGTTAACGCTTTTTTTCAAAGTGTCAGTAGGGCATTACTGGGCGCTGGAATGTGGTTAAAACCAGTAGTGGTAAAAATGGCACAAATAAAGATAAATATAGTAATTGGAAAAACTGACAATTAAAATATCTAGTCAGTTTCAATATCTGTTCAAAAACTATCGTGTCCAGGGACAGTCAGTCAGACAGACAAACAGGTGAGATATTTCTAAATACAGAGCAGCTACGCTACTCTGAATAATAATATTATTAATATCCCGTTTTCCCAAGTTATGTGTGCATGAATATTTATCTTATTCAGGCCATCTACCCTTTCAAAATGTCAACTCAACATTACTTGGTAAAATGTATCATGACTATTAACTAGTATTTTTTAAAGTTGTTGATGACGCCCATTTTGTCCATTGACCGGTACAAAATGTAAAAAGGTACAATTAAGTGCATAAGACTGCATCGGGAGAGCAACTCATATCACTTAATTGTATAATATTACGTCTGCCAATGTCTACACTGCAAGAAAGTAATTACTTAACTGCTATGCATAAAGTACCAATAGCCTGTGGCTACTTTAAAAGTCTGCTAACGAAAATAGTTCGTAGCAAATGATTAAATGATACATTAGCGACCTGCTCCGAGAGTTTAGAGCATGTAAAATTAATACATCCGGACATTTTGTAAAAAGACTTGGCTTCTGTTCATGCAACAAAGGCAACATTTACTTGATGAATAACTTCTTTAATTCTCTGTTTAAGGAGATTTAACAGAGCGGCATGGAAACTTAATTATAGTTTCGTTAATACTACTTGGTAAAGTTTTAGGCTTACAAAGTATTAATGAGATGTTCCCAACAGTTTTACAGTGCAAACGAATAAAGAAATTCTCTATAGTAGCTATAAATAGGTTCTGCCTGCTTGTGACAAGTTAATAATTTCATTTGCTATGAGTTTAATGTGTCTTTTATGATTTAAAAACTACTGCGAATGGTAAAATTAATTTTAAAAATCAGGTACAAACACCTTAGATGGTAATCAGGGTTATAATTTCAAGAGATTTTGATTTAAATTTCGCCTAACCCCTTTTCTTTGACAGACCATCCAATTTGGAAATATTTATAGGTACCTACACTATATAGTAATTCTTTGGTCCGAAAATTATGCGGGATAAATATCATGGATAAAAAATTGCAATAAATACTAATGTAAACGGGGCAACTATTTTGCAATTGCATGGCGATGACTAAAGGGCAATGCAAGAGTTTGTGTCCAAAGTGTTAAGGGAAATGCAGCGTAAAGTGCAAATAACGTTGTGGTGTGCAATTGATGATGAGGTTGGAGAGAGGAAGATAATGGTTGCATGCATGAAGGTAGGTAGCCTTTACAGAGCCATGGACGAATGAGTATTAATTTATACGTCGCACGGTCATAGGAAAGATGCATGGAAAGCTATTATGGCTCGCTATTTTTATGACTGTGTTGGGGATGAAGAGGAAGCGAAGAGAATTTATATTCATCCTCTGCTCCGAACGTAGTTAGGGGCTAGAGCAGAGTTTTAACTGATGTATGTACACAGGAAGAACACGTTAGACATGCAGAGAGGTGAACAAATCTCCGCGAATGTTGCCGAAGCTTTGCATCATGAAAAGGAGATTAGTGCTCCTGTAGCCACGGCGGATATAGAGAGAAGCGACTGTCCCCCAACATAACGTCGTCGATGCAACACAAACAACAGAACAGCAGTAAAAAACACTTACGCTCTCCTACGTCTAAACATCTACACTATACCTACTGCCTCAAGGCTCAAGCAGAGGAGAAGAAGGTAAGCCCGTCTCGGAGTTTGCAATTCAAATTTCACTTCAAGACTTTGTCGCCAGTAGAAAAAAAGTGAAATTTTAATTTCCAAAATCCTGTACCGGCTTACCTTCTCCCACTTCTCCATTGCAACAAGAGGCCACGAGCCTTGCTACTACATACCTACCTAGTACTTATGTGTGTGTATGTGAGCCGTGTGTGTATCGACAAGGGCACAACTGGAAACTACAACGGAAAATGCAAAAATGAAAAAGGTTTAACCCGCGCTACAATCCCTGCATCCACCAGCACAGCACTCACGAGATTTATCTAAAACCACCAAATCAAATGGGAAGTGAGTAAACCAACCGTAAGTGCTAGTGCTATGATATGATACTTTTCTCATAGCCACACGGTGAATGAATGAATGCATATCTATCTTCAATGTGGGGAAGTGTCTTGTAGTAGTACAACTTTCTCCATGTTAAATTTCATTTCATATTTTTAAATAGCTGACGAAAATCTTTCCACGCCTTTGCAAGGAAAGTGAAAGTATTGAAAGTCTAATTTTTTAGGTAAGGAGCGAAAAAAAATCTCGTCAGCCATTTAGAGTAAAAATATGAAATGAATTTACATGGAGAAAGTTGTACTACAAGTTGGACGATCTTTTAGGCACACTGTGCTTATTTACGTGCAGTGTGCAGCAATTACAGGCAGGCAGGGAAAGAGCATGGAGAAAATGTGTTGAAATGAAGTAAATGAGTTGGAAAGGCAACCTATGGAATCCACTTAAAATTAGCTAATCTGAATTGGAGATGTAAATGTGAGAGTAAAAGTATCCAACGACAAGTTATTAATATTTGACACATTCCATGACGGCCACCAGTTTTTGAGAGCGCTATGGTTGTGTGTGGAGAGTTGAAGTTGTCTGGATGAGAAGGAAGGGTCTGGGGTCGCCGTGAGTGAAGGTGAGTGAAAGTGGTGGCTGGAGGTGAGTTAAAAAGTGGTCGAGGCTAGTTTGTTTCTGTTTAGTCGTAGCCAGTTGCACAGACAGGAAGTATTGTGTAGTTAGCGCATTAGGTAACGTAGCGTGGAAACATTATCCTGTTGGAAATAGGGGCAGAAAAGGCTTTAATAATATTTCTCGGCTAACCATGCATAGGCAGCTATGACATGCTACACTCTTTTATTATTTGCATGTGTGTTGCTCCCGCCTGCCTGCCCTATACTCCTTTCCATTCCATATTGGCCTGGTTATTATGTACTTATGCCGGGCTAATATTGAGCTTCTTGCCTGCCTGGAGGGAGATGTGTGCTGTGTGTGTGTGTCGGTTGGCTACGACGAACAAGTCTTTCGATAACGTCTCACCTCTCCACTAGCGGGCTATTAGGATTTTTTTCCCGAAATAATGCAGTGCACCTTATTGCAGGCTTTCCATCTGATTTTTAGGGAAACAGGAGTACTAGGAGAGCAGAGCAGGGAATAGGGATGGATGGAGTCGGGCACAGCACAATGTTGTTGTGTGTGTGTGTGTGGATGTATAGTGCAGATAGGGAGGGCTGAGTATGTGGGCAGGCAGGCAGCAGCCTCTATACGGCACATAAACTAAAGTATTCCATTGAAAGGTATTTTACTGGAATTTCAGTTCCGTCTTCAGAGATATGACATTCGTTTTCCCTTGTAATGACCAAATAACACGCACTGGAGTATTGAGCTTGTAATCTGTACTTAAGGGCAAAAACGGAGGCGAAGGCTGTGCCGAGTGCATTGCTCGCTCTCCTGCACTCTCCCGCTCGCTCCGCATCATCACTTTCCCCAACACACTACTCCTAAACTAACTACTAACTATATGTACACTACTGCCATAATATTAGAGCTAGCTACCTATTTACTTAGCTACTTACTTACACTGTGACGTGATATGATATGACTATGCTCTGTAGACGGCTCAACATTTTCCAAGCCTCTTTCTCCAAGCAAATGCATAAACTATGTATGCCATGTTGATGCATACATTTACATTAGAGAGCCATGCTTTAAACTATAATACAATCTCATCTGAACACATATAAAATGTAACTATGTAACTAGCTCCGCTTGCCTTTAACTGATGTGATCTAATGTACATGCTGCATTTGTTTTAGAGCACAATAATATTAACTCCAATAAAGTATACATTCTCTTCCTTCCCTCTACAACCCACGTACACGTACCGTACCTACACAACACATGTGTGTGTATGTGTGTGTTTGTGTGTTTACCATGACTCTATATGTATAACAACGCTGTTGTATGGTGAAAGCACAGCTTATATCCGTATATCCCTTTTTTAAGACTTACATAATAATACGAGCCTTGTACTAACTAAATATTCACTGTCGTAAACATGTAGTAGGCATAGGGAGCACAAAAGGCAGGATGTGATGTATTCAGCCTCATTCCCTTTTCAAATTACATTTACATGGCAGAATACAATAAAGGGCTCTGTGTTACGATAGTTAGGAATACAATGCTACGCCACTTTTCCTCTTCTTCCCACTCTCCTATGCTCTGTTAATACCAATTTATAAATAGTCTATAGACAGAGTCGAATAAAATTCAGACTTTTCTGCAAGCAGTGAAGCCATCAAACTCCTGCTTCGACTTTAAAAATACTGCTACCTACTCCACAGGGAAAGGGAATTCTTTTGATTGAAGACCTGAATAGATAGAAGCAAATATTTGTTCTAGGTGCATGCTGAACGCCAGAGTTTTACGATGAGAGCACATTGTGAGGCAACGACGACGCCAAGGTGCATTCGGCCCGATTTCCGATCCAATTAAATAAACGGCGACAATAAGATATAAATGAACAGTCTCCTGCAGACCATGACAATAGAACAACAACGTCGATCTCTATGTAAATATCTTCAACAACATTCAACTGTCGATTACTATCAACGTTCTTTATACAATCACATAAATATATATGTAATTATGTGTCATACTTCTCTGCAATCTCATACGACAAATTCTTTTATAAGAAGCGAATTCAACAAACACAACTTAGAATGAGCTGGGCAAATAAAAGTTAAAAAACTTAACATCTGCAATAATTTCAAGATTCCTAAGACAATTATATCGCTTTCTCGAACTATTTCCTATGTTTGACCTGTGAAACGTAGTAAAATCATTGTTTTTATTAGCTACTATTAACTTTGCACCCATTTGCATTCACTCTGATTTTGAATAATTTTATTAGTGGTACAAGAAAAGGATATACAATAAAAAATGTAAGAAAACAGCTTTTGAGCAATTCCCATAAAATTGTAGTTTAGTAATTGATATTTTCACGAGGTTTATAAAGGAGTAAAGTGTTATTGCTTGTTAATACTCGCTGCTAATTGCCTGTAGCTATCAAATAACCAGCGATTAACACATTAGGGCAACTTGGTGTCGTAAATATTACATGGAGGTGAATGAAAGTGATGGGTTAGATTTTATTTGTAGGGAGAAAGTCGTAGGAAAGTAGTAATAATATTATAAAAAGTTGTAGAAAAGGAGTGAATGTCGGATGGCGCGGGTCGCGCGGGTAGTGGGTTTGCGGAAGAGTAGGCGTCTAGTCGTGAGTCCCAGTAGAGGAAGTGAGGAATAAAGTGAATGGAGAGATGGGAGTACGGGAGAGTGGAGTGGGTAACCTAGCAGAGTCGCTACGTAAATTTGACAATCAGTGAGTGAGTTCATTTGCTGTTGTGTGCTATTTGGAGAATGTGCAGCGTTCAACAAAACCTAATCCAGCGTAAGTTCTTTTCTCCATTTATTTTCTGTGGAAGTATATTGTGCTTTAATAACGGCTAATGTGCACTAATGTGATTGCGAATTAGCGAGGAGACGAACTACTGCTGTGGCAAGAGAGGGAACAAAACGGGCATTGTGTATTCCCCAGTCAAGAACTGTGAGAAGAGGCTGCCGATGTTGAGCCATTCAAGTCAGTTGTAGTTGTGTGTGTGCGTTGTTTAGTCATGGATTCCCTGTGTAAAGTAAACTAATGCACTACTGGCCTTGCTTCTTCTGTGTCGAGCGGGATTCTCCCATTTATGAACTGTGCATTCTGTGTCGACTCTCGCCAGCCAGCCAGCCAGCCAGCATATTAATGTAGGCTAATGCTCCTCTCCCCAACCAACTTTCTCAGTTAAATAGTTGACAGGACGAGCGTGAAAACACTCAGCACTGTTAATGCTAAATTTATTATTGCTAAATGGACTGTTGGAATGTTTCGCCTTGGTTAAATCATTTGAAAACGTTTCAAATTTTTCGACTCCCTTTAATATAAACGCCGTTCGTACATAAGTAAGTAAATGTGCTAGCACTGTATATCATCGCAGCCAGTCAGCCAGCCAAACGAGACGAGAAAAAGGGAGAGGAGTACAAGGCAACCACTTAAGTATGTTTGATAGGTACCGGTTGAAAATGGGATGCCCGCATACGTCTATAGCTACTATATACTACTGCATGCCATAATGATAGCGAGAGAGATATGGACAATGTAGTGCTTATTGTAACTACCTAATTCCGTTGAATTTTCACGGACGATGTTTCACTGGATCGGGAAACTGTATTTGTGGGAGCAGTGCTAAGGAGAGGGCTCAATTGCCCTAATCTTTCCACTTTCTCGCCGTAAACAGTGGCAAAGGCAAAAGTACGAAGGCTAGCTCCTTTTTCCGCCTAAATTTCAATGGCTAGGCCACAGGAGTGTGGTGTGGAGTGAAGTGAGTCGCTTGGGTGGATGCAACACGTAAAAATAGAATATGAGAGCGTAGGTATTTATGCTGCAGTGTGTGTAGTGCTATTATGGTGTGGTGTGGTGCTGGACGGCAGTGAGTAGCGGAAGGTAAGTCAATGCGAAATCTAATGTAATGTAATGCAATGTGGGCGAGTAAGAAAGGAGAGTGTGGCTAAAATGAAAAAGTGTGTGTGTGTGTGAGGAATACAAAGTGAGCTCAAGTTGACTTCCTCGCACACTCACTCCACTACATAAAGCGCCGAGGAAAAAGGCTTCCTATTAGTCCGGCGAGTGAAAGTCTGCTATTAGGACGCGTCTATGTGGAACAGATGAAAGAAAGTACAGGAGGGAAATTATTGGTCGTAATCGGCCGTCCGTGTTAGTTACTAGCTATTAAGCGCCGTGTTTTACGGAGCTGTGGCCCATTCCAGCCTTTCCTTCCCTCTCCACAAATATTCTCGGCACTCGGGACGGCTTCTCTCTCCCGCCTAGTTCAGCAGCAGCTCCTGTCCCAAGCCGCACAACAGCCACATCGCTTTCTTCGCACTCGCACCGCACAGTACACGGTAACACGGTACATGATGATGCCGCGGATTAATACTCCCACAAACTCACTTCCACACATTGGCCAACATGATACACAAAAGATCCCGGCTGTCTCGATTTTACCACGTTTACACCTCTTGACTTAAGTTTCGGCATTTGTCACTAGGCAATACGCTGCATTAGAGCCATAAAACGTCAAGGCTAACGTCGTCGCCCATCCACAATGCTGTGAACTACGAAAAATGTTGCTAGAATAATCTCTTTCGAAACATCACAAATCCACTGGCTCCACAACTTCAGCCAACAGTAGCACATTTATTTTTCATTGACCAAGCTATCTGTTTGAATCCTGTAGTAGTATGCAAATTGAGTAGGAATTAGAGTTGCTTGTGAACCTGAAGACAAAGGTGGCTCATTCACTGGCGCTATTAGAGCATTGCATGGGCATGGGCGCCAACTTATGTAAATTCTTTGAATTGAAATAGTCCACAATCGCTCTAAAGCGACTGGACACAAATGTTGCTGCATGGTTGATACGCAGCAGTGTGGCTACGCCTTACCCAACCATACAATGTGGCACAAAGGCTGAAAAAATGAATGTACCTCATTTTTTAATACCATTTTAAATTTCATATGTGCCCATGGGCTGGCTTCTGGATACAAGTCCGAAATGCAGCGATGACCATGAACTGGCCATGTGCGCGCCCATGACCACTACCATTATGGGCATGGAGTTGCAAGGGGGGAAAACAGTGCGCCCATGCAGGCAATGCTCTAAAACTCTCGCGCTAATAACACGGAAGGAAACTTCCGGTCGTCGTCCACAGTCAGTCGCATGTTCGATGCATTTTCTCACAATTCACACTAAATACATTTTAATGTAATGGAGTAGACTAGCTTGCTCTATTGTGTTCCCATGCTTGACGCTATTACAGTTCCTTTATAATGCAGCGTGGAAATGATAATAGTATATCCATTTAAATTTAGCCATTCTACTTATACTCTGGTCTGGCAGGACTCGCAGGACTGAGCTTGATGCTATCAAGAGGAAAAGTCTCCAGGTGGATTGTATATGACTAGAATTTGACTCAACTGGACATATCTACATTTACAAGAGCAGAACATGTGTCGCGTGGTAGAAATTCAGCCATATTATTCATGTACAGACTTTATTCCGAAATTGTGGTGTTTCGGTGACGCCGCCTTCTCCATTTCACCATTGAATGTGTCAGTAATTCAGTATATACCTATGCCGTAACGATGTATAGATTGGGATAGCATAGCATGTTGCTTTCCTAAAGTGTTGAAGAACGGAATGGTAGGACTCTATAGAAAGTTTTCTTACTTTAAGCTACAGTGTTCACTTCCTCTGTTAAAATATTCCATTCCATGCTAAAGAAATAAACAGGTGAAAATTAGAATAGCACTGATTAAAATGAAGTGTTGAATATTATATGTTAATGAGAGCTTATTTGCCATGCATGAATTTAGTAGCTTAAACACCACCTCTTGAAATTTGAGGAAAGTTTTCCGTCAGAAACGGAAAAAATCTGAAAACTGATCCAGTAATACTGAAAACCATTGTTTATATTTACAAACATTATGTAATAAACTGCGAAACAATTGATTAAACATTTTATCCAGACGGAGTATTTTTTGATTATTAAAATGCAATTCTCTGTTGCAAGTTTTCACCGGAATGTCCAAAAAGAATATTCCTAACTCCCCAGTGTACAATTTGGAATTGTAATTAGTATTCAAACAATGATTCCAGTCGCGGGTTATTCCAAATATTATTCCTATCGACATGTATACTACTTATAATACTTACTATAGTCCACAAATAGTACAATGCATCTGTACATTTTTCTGTGTTCATGATTTGCTTTTATAGAAGAAATTGGCCAGAGCGTGAAAACTGTTAAAATGTTCGGCTTTAGGAGGCGTTAATGCTAAAGTAACTTTGTGGTGGTGTTTGTGGGTTCTATCTTTAAGCATCGTACGTGGACAGCTGGCAAAGTCTGGCAAAGAAAGAAATCTATACAAATGGCTCCTGCTTATTGTATTTTCTATTTTATCGGAATGCATTATTGCGGGATGTAAGTGTACTATGTTGTATTTTCATGAGTCGATTTTAGAGCCTTCCTTCCTCTTCTCCGTCTTTGTAGATGTCTTGACTTGGCTTTCTCAGAAAACAGTGACTGCCATAAAAATTTCAGCAGCAGCTGGGGTGTCAATTCAAATCCACGTATCACAAATCAATGCCAATGAAAATATTGTGGCCATGTTTTCGTGTCTGATCTGACATTATAGTACAGTTTATAGTGACATTCAGCAATTAGGACCTAAATGGCCAATTAAATTAGTGATTCCGCTAAACAAAAATTCAAACTAATTTATAAAGACAAATTAATCCAAGTCCAAGTTAATCTGTGAGATGTGTAAAAGGAAATAGTCGAGAAAGTTTGTAAATGCAGTTTACTAGGAAAGAAAAAGGTTGAGTAGTTTCATAAACAGGTAAGTAAGTAATTGACATTTAGGCAAGAGGGGAAAGTTGTGGTATATTGTGTGACATATTATATTATAGGGAAGAAGAATGCGAAAATAGTAGCAGAGTAGTAGAGGAGTAAGCTGGGGATGGAGTAGTGCGGCAAAAGTTAAGCCTGGCATTCTATGCAAACGCTCCAGTCGGATCACTGAAGGATTTACTTATGTTGGCAATAGAATGTGTGTGAATGTTCCTTTGGAAGGATTGGGAAGAGAAAATCGTCTTTCTTTCTTCGCATTGTGGACGTTAGCCTTTGTTGCACAGGGAGAGATGCACAATGTGGAGCGTTGGACGCGGAGGCTGAATGGAGGTGCTATATATGTCTATAATAAATGTATCTGTATGTCTTTAATAATATGTAACTATATGTCTATGTCCATGTGGAGTAAGTGATATGTCTGGCGAGGCAGTTGTGGCACAGAACCCTAACTGCCTCTAAAGGTTTTCTTGGACAACTTGCCAAAATATTTTATTCGATAGTGTGGATTTTTGGGTGGAAAATTGAAAGGTTCCCTTTCTTCTATTTCCTTCGCTTTTCTTTTATTTTCTTTGGGAGGCAGACCGCAGTTTGACCTGCATTTTCCTTTCTCCTCAAATAAGCACTCTTTCTCTATCTATCTATCCGTGTATAGTTACTTTGTAGTTGTTTCCCACTTCCATTCACCATGGGGCATATAGGAAGGACATGCATACACACGAGAGAGAGAGAGCTCCTAATCTTATATTATTATTACGGATATATTTATGTATGTAGTATGTACTGCGTAGGTATATCTGTATACATAAATAGTGGTCGCGTCGAATTGTGTAGGTAGGTGCGGAGAGATGCCTAGCCTGCCTGCCCGCCTGCTATAGTTAGTTATGTGAGAAGGCAGAGAGAAAATAAAGCGTCACGCTTTTATCCTCACTCACCATCAACTCAATTCAGTTCTTTTTATTTTATTTTTTCTTATCTTTATTTCTAGAGCGCTCCAGTGCCATGATTCCATGTCGTTACCTTGTAAGCGAATTTACCTCGTCTTATACACTTTTATTTACTTCGTGATTTATTACTCGCTCTTTGTATGCGAAAAAATTACTAAGAGTGTTGCACACCAGGCAGGCGGACTATGTATTAGTTATAGTTGTAGTGTAGTGTAGTCCACCACCACATCCCAGGCTCCTTCCTCCTACTGCTGCCTCCCTCACTCTTCTTCACTCACTCACTCGGATCCTTAGGCAATTGTAAGAAGAATCCTAAAAGCGATGTAATATAATAGCCGTAGTAACCACTAAGTACACGACATGCTAAGCAGTTCATCGGCTGGACCCAGCTCCGACCAAATAAAAGCTGCATAGATAGATAATATGATTTGAATGGCAAAACAGGAGGCGCAGGTATTAGTCCATAAAGATGTGCGAATTGCTTTCAACTTGGGCTTGCCACAATAAAACGCAAACTTACAACTATCTATCTGGGTCATAGCCATCATGAGTGTGTGAGCATGACTAGTACAATATTATTGTGAGATTTACAATTCTAACCTCTTCTTCTCTCCTACACAAACAAGACAGAGAGCGATGCCATCCGAAGAGGAGAATATAGAGAAAGAATTACTACTTGTCTGCACTTGTATTATTATTTTGTCCTTTATGAGCATGAAGCACACACTTAGCTCTCTCTCTCTCTCTCCAGTTTCCATCCACATTCCCAAACATGTGCACACACACACAACCCACGCACCTCTATCCTTATAATCTAATCCTCCATGGTCGCAAAATAATATCCTACCAACACCGGTTTACCTGTGCGTATACATTGTACGACTGGACTCGACTCCTCAGTGGACTAGTGGTAGTCTAGTGGGTGAAGAGAGTAGGAAAAAGGAATTGCATGATCCGACATGACATGAGAAAAGCTGCAGCGGTGAAAGTAGATGCCAGCGAGGACGAACATCACAACAACCCATCACATCGCATAAGTACAGTGGGAATTGACACGCTCCCCGTCTTTCTCTCTAACTGCCCCATTCAATTACACCGACCGCCATCACATGGAGCTAACCAACCTGCTCACTGCACACAGAGAGCATTTCCAGGCAAAGCCTCAACAAACCCATTTTCCGACATAAATATCCACCTACCTACCTACCTCCCTTCACTCTCTCCCAGTTCCTAAAAATATTTCCCTAGATTAAATCACTGGAGGTGATGAGAATTTGCCAACCATTTAATCCATTCCCTAAAATTTTCAAGGGGAATTAAACATTTCACTTTCCCACAGTACAACCCTATTGTTTCCTCACACAGCACAGAATATTACTAGGCTAACCGATATTTCTGGTTAGAAACCACCTCTGGCTACAATCTCCTGCCTGACGCCCTTCTCCATAATGCTCCACTTTTTCCATCTCTTTTCCATATCCCAAATGACGCTGTAGAAATAAGCAAATAAGAGAAATACAGTTGGACAGTAATCAGCTTCGAGCACCAACTTTTTAACACCAGTAAATTACACCGTTGTGTTAATTGTTGGGAAAAAATGTGATGATCACAATTTATTCTAATGGTTGTGTAAAAAGACAAATCATTTACGTAGTAGAAAATGGGGCATAGATAGGCAAGCTGTTTTAATTTTGGTATTAAACCTTCAATTTTTGTGCATAAAAATTTTCATATTGACTGCATTTTTAGAATTCCTTCATCTTCGTCTAACATTCCTGAGTTTTTATCCAGTTGCTATTGCGCTGTGAAGTTAAGACCGTCACTCGTCGCGAATAATTTTATTTGCTAGCTAATTTCCAAATTCCAAATTTATTATGATAAGCGCCAATAATAAAATGATGGTCGAGTTTCAGTCCTGACTCCTGTTTATCAAATTGGCTGCAATGAGATATTTTCGTTTTCGGCTACAAAGCGAGCTGTTCGACAGTGAAAAAGCTGGTTGTGGCTATCAGGCGAATGTTTTACACAATGCCACTAATGTAGAGTTATTAATATGAATAGGAGACAGGATGCAAATGCTTTTTGCTGGGATAGTAAACCGTAACAAGTGACAGTGGTACACGTAGACGTTGGTGGGAGGCATTTGTCTTCATCGATGCTCTTAGTTGATGCTGAAGGCTGTATAGCTACGGATATATACCTAGTGCTGTTTGCTGGTTGAACGTTTAATGGCTTTCTCTTCTCTGCTAAGCTACGGAATGGATATGAGGAGAAAATTATTGTCTCCCTTTTAGCAATGTTTGGTTTAGTCTGGTTAGATGATGTCAGAAGGTGGATAAGGTAAATCACAACTGTTAGTTTTATGTGTGGCTGTATATGTCTAGGTGGATAGGGCAGGGATGTTTGTGGCAAGGTATATGGCGCATTAGTGTGACAAATTGTGTGTGGATGGCTAAAAGCCTAAGGTGACTAAGCCCAATAAAACAAAGTAAGTAGATGCAGAGGCACGCTCAATACAGATACATAATTACTTATCATCTCTCTCTCTCTCAGCGCTAAGGACTAGGTATAGCTAGCTATGTTATGTAAATGCTGTTGGCAATGGAAAGTAATGCATATAAATACGTCGCACTTATCGACAATGCAGTGGTAGGGCGAGGAGGGATCTTGTTCTATTTGTATGTGGGGAATTGGATGTAACGAGGAAGGCTTTGTAACGGAGGAGCAGATATCTTGCTCTTGGTTCATTTCAGTTTTGAGCTGAATTAGCGAGGTTTGAGTTGTGAGTTGGGTCGAGTCGGGAAGGATCTGTGAACCCGGGTGGGTATAATACACTTAGTGCTCCTTGCATTGCATGCAGATGTAGGTGGGTAAGTGTATTGGGATGATGGGAGTGAGTGTTGGTGGGTGGGTGGGCCAAGATGAGCCGGTGTGCTCTTTCCATGCTCTGGCCGTGGCCGCCGTGGATGAACGTGGCAGCGACTAATGAGAATGAATGTTGCGTGATGATTGAGCGATCAACCCGTTAAAAATCCTCTGCCTTGTCGGGTAATGGATATAGATTATCTCCGTTGGGATCTCATCTCTTCTTCTCCCAACTCAACTCCCGGCCACCACACTTTCCCCACACCAACCCAGCATTGCTTTGTTAAATTCCAATCTGCACCACAGATAATAATATCCTCCACAGCACAACCCGCATCTCCACCTATTTATTAAACTATAACAATAATATATATTCGCCTTCGCGAGCCAGCCGTGGCATCCATCCCTTTTATCTTATGCTACTCTGCACCTATTGTCAGTGGGCGTAGATCTCCCCCCCTCTCTCTCCTTATTTCTTGACTCTCATTCATTCCCACATTTCACTAGCCTGTCTCTCTAAGCATTCATGAGATGGCCTTCTTCAATAATCCCTCACACCCCATTTCATTTTCAATGTTATAAAAAATAACAACCTATTTTACTTTGTCATCTCTAATTGCATGCACACAAACGAACGTCTCAACAATGACCCTTTTCAAAATTACTCAATGGTGGAAACGGTCAAACTCATTCAAAACAAGTTAGTGACAATTTTTATTTTTTATTTTTTGCAAAATGGTTTGGCTATATATGTTCAACCCTTAAATCTGGCATTTATTTTAAACAAAATCGTGACATGAGTTGGGCGAAAACTTAGCAATTTAAAATGTTTGCGAATACGACAAATAAATTGAGATTTGATTTGGTCCGTGCAATGTCAGGCTGTGATACTTTTGACATGGAGTCAAACTATTTGAGGAAAGAATGAATGACAAAGGAACATTCGTCAAAGCAATTCACTATAAGGCGACTGACCCTTTTCAGCCAACAGTTTTTTAATGGATGGTAGATGAAAGAAAGAAACAATGAGGATCTTCTTTTAGTTAAGGAGAATTTTTTGAATAGTTTCTTAGAAGATATCGAGTTACATTCCCGACAGTCTTCTTTGTATCAAAGCCGAAAAGTGGAAATTTCCATTTTATATGAAAAGGAGTGAGTCGGGGAGAGAGTATTGACCTGAGTCAATTGGTTTTCTTCGGCTAGGTCTCTTTGACCTGACTCTATTTGTTGTGTCTACTGACTGCTGAGCTTTGGCTCACTTGTTTCTTATCTAGCAGTAGGTAGGTACGTAAGGAGCGGCTGTGGGATGGCGTATTAAGGCCGGCTATTTGAGCACCCAGTAGGCTACGTCTTGTTTATTGCGTCGAGGCTATCTCACATTTGTTGTTTGCAAGGGAGCAGTGCAACGTGCATATCCTTGGATAACTAAAATATATTGCCATTTGTCTTGTGTCATAAATTTCGTTTGTATTCGACTGCGGGCACTACGGCTCCCTGCCTCTCTTTTCCCTACTTCCCTCTTTCTCTCTCTCTCTCTGTTTGAGCTCAACAGTCCAGTTGTTTAGATGAATTGAGGGCGTCCGTTATTTGGCTCTAGGTATGCTTTCTCCTTTCGTAGTCAGCCTTTGTCAAGGTACTTACTTCTTTCTAGCCAAAGTGCTGATGTGGTTTTTATATTTATGTTTTGCAATGTAAACCACTGCAATCGTATCAGCCGTGCCGTGTAGGTACCACTCTTTCATAATAATATATGGCAATCTACCTACCAACTCAAAACCTTCGTCCCAACTCACAACCTTTATTACTCTTAACTTATAGGCAGAAAAATAAAAGTTGAAAGCTTACAGATATCCACATAGCCACCGAACAGGAATAACCCTTTCTGACTAAAACATTGTAAATGCTAAAAGGGCATTAATTATATATTGGTCCACCTAAGGTAAATGTATACTCAGTAACATTCATTTCTTTTTGTTTCTACACCAATAACACAAACTGCGCACACTATGCTAAGTTTAGAAAGTAACTGGATGAAAGGAAAACTCATTTAATTCCCCATAATCTCACGCATTTATGTATTTGTGATGAATTATACTCATTTTTTATCTAGTCCAGAAGATATTTTAATTTCTGTTATGATGGACTTTAGGATGACCATCTGTCGGTTCTGTCGTATTAGCCACTGTATCACCACGGCCAGATGTTGACCCCCTTTTGCCTGTGTTGGCCCATTTTATTTACTACATCGATTACAGCAATTTGCTAAACAGGGCTTCTGTGCTCCTATTGGATGTGATCGTCACAGGAGACAGATTGGTAAATCTTGAGAGAAAAAATACTTTTTTCATTAGGCTCTATTGATTTTATTTTGTTGAGGCTTCTTTTGCTCTTCTTGGTGCATGCTATCAGGAAAGGGAAAAAATGCACGATCTTCACAAGTAAGAAATAATTTGGTAAAGAAACATTATTATGCGCTATCTCTTTTTCTATAAACAAATTTCTTACAAGCTAAACATATAACATTCTGAAAGATTTTCATTGAAAACACATTTAAGTCATAAGTATACTATACTAACATCTCAGAGCAAACAATAAATTAAATATATTTTTGCTACAAATTATGAATATGTGTACAAGTATTGATGTATGGTTTCTGTCGAAACTAAGTAGTTTGGTCACTTGTGGGACATCAAAGCGACAAAGTGAGTAGCAAATGCGAAATTAGTGAGTTGACAGGCGGAATGAGGAAAGAAATCACTTGTTACCAACATACCTAAGAGTTTTGTGGAGTGGACCGACTGGAAGAGGCCCATATCGGCATAGACGGACATTAGAGTGGGGCACTGTTGTCAGAGCCATGGGCTCTCTCTCTCTCTCTCTCTCTCTCTGTAGGAGGAAGTTAGGTAAGGGAAAGTTGTGATGACAAGAAAAGCAATAATGGAGTGGATTAGTTGGGAAAAAGGTTGAGCAGATGTCTAGGCCATGCGAAGGAGATATTTAATCTTGAGTCGAATTACTGGGCTTGTCTTCATCTTCCTTATGAAATGTGACATGCAGTTTGTTGATCATGAGATGAGAAATGAGAAGTAAATGTAAAGAGCTTGTCTCTCCTCCACGTCCAAGGCAGGAGTTCTTTGTCTTTGTCGTGTCCTTGTCTATTCTGTCTTCATCTCTTGCTGTTCCAGTTGACACGACAAACCATCTCAGTAGTAAGCGGAGGGGGTACGACAGCTACACTACAGAACTTGTCTCGGGAAATTAGGCTACTGTCATGGCGGACAGACCTTCCCATGTTCTTTCCCGTG